>JACYXH010000832.1:87500-100000 GCA_026745465.1 Lota lota
GCTGCTCCTTGGACTCCTGGTCTTCTGGAGGTCGTCTGGCCGACCATCTGCTGGGCTGGAGGAGCGGGTAGGAGGACGCGGTGTTCATCAGCCCACCACCGTGACATCCCTCAAGGTCGCGGAGGTGGGCCCATAGAGCGGGGAGAGAGGGAGGGAGGGAGGGAGGGAGGGAGGGGGGAGGGAGGGAGGGAGGGAGGGAGGGAGGGGGAGAGGGAGAGGGAGGGAGGGGGAGAGAGAGAGAGAGAGAGAGAGAGAGAGAGAGAGAGAGAGAGATGGAGAGAGAGAGAAAAACGGTTAAGAAATAAAGGGAGGGAGAAATAACGAGAAAGAAAGAAATAAACAGTGAAAAGAAGAGACGAAAGAGCAAACAAACGAACGTAAGAAAGAAAGGGTAAAAGAAGGAAAGAGAGAAAGAAAGGAGGAGAGAGACTGCAGCAGTGTGCAGAGGACAGCGTCAGTATTATTCCTGGTTTGCCGTCACGGAGGATCTATTTTGACGGTAACTTTATCCCTCACAGTATGAAACACTCGCTTCCGCTTCAACGTAAAGAGCAAAGACGGTGACCAACCGGACTGAAGTCTGATTGGTCCCATTTTGTCATCATAATTCAGCGGTATGTATGCCAGTGCAAGATGTGCATGGATATAACAAGTATAGATGCATAACAGAACGACCAGCCATTGAATGAGGGAAGATCTGTCCAACAGTAGAATATTCACTGGGAATCATTATGCTGCTGCACAATATGACACACACAGACACACACACACACACACACACACACACACGCACACGCACACACACATGCACACGCACACGCACGCGCACGCACGCGCACACACACGCACACACACACACACACACGTGTGTATTCATGTGGCCGCATGCTAATTGATTGATTTATTTTTCTTTATTTAATTTTCAATCACACAAAAAATTCAGTGAATTTCTAAATCCCATCAGGCACGCGCCTGACATAGTTTGTGGAATCCATCTAAATGTTAATGTTTGTTTCAAAATCAGGAACATGAAAGAGGAAGAAGGATGCAGCAGAAGCGACTTCAAAATCAGACCTCCTCAAGGCCTACCAGATGCTGCCTTTTATGGGATGGCCTGTTGTGCTTCTGATGATGTCAGCCTGCAGAACGCCAAGTTCAAGGAGGTCTGCTTCCATGGGGAGGCTTGGATATTTCGGCCTCTTCAAAATAAAAGCGCAGTCACTCAATCGTCACCTTTAGTCGCCTTCACTGTAACTGTTTACACTATTTAGTAATTTTCAGTCTATTTCATCCAAAGCGTCATACAGGGAATTTGGTCTTTGAGGAGCAGTTAAAGGGGTTAGGGGACTTCTTGCTCAATGATGCCTACAGACAGACTGCGGACATTGGGGATCGAACCCAGTACCTTTCGGCAGGGAGTCCAACATAGTAACATCTACAGTCCCATTTCATCCTTCCTCTCCATCTCTTTACAGTCACGACAGGATTTCATTTTTAGTTCCAAACGCTTCACCTGAAGTCACCTCCGTCCTGACGGTGGAACCAGAAAGGACACATCACTACACCCACACGGGCAGGTGTGTCGACGCCTACAAAGCAGTGCCAACGTACACACCACAACGCTACATTTGAACCACCAGGGGGCAGATGGGAGCAGCGTGGTTGTTTTCCGTAATCTTCTCTGAACTCAAAAGACACATCTCCCTCTCCCCCCGGTCCATTTACTCTCAGGCACTGAAGAGTCACAGTCACTCATGCAGCTGACGGTTCTACCCACGGGGACCTGCAAGTTAAAAAGCTATACAATCTAAACTGGAGTAGCAGCTACAAGAAAGTGAGTTATGTAACTCTCCCGTCTTGGAGTTTAGAAGAGGGTGTACGGAGAAGGTGTAGGGCCCAGGGGGAGGGTGTAGGGCCCAGGGGGAGGGTGTAGGGCCCAGGGGGAGGGTGTAGGGCCCAGGGGGAGGGTGTAGGGCCCAGGGGGAGGGTGTAGGGACCAGGGGGAGGGTGTAGGGCCCAGGGGGAGGGTGTAGGGCCCAGGGGGAGGGTGTAGGGACCAGGGGGAGGGTGTAGGGCCCAGGGGGAGGGTGTTGGGCCCAGAGGGAGGGTGTAGGGACCAGGGGGAGGGTGTAGGGCCCAGGGGGAGGGTGTAGGGACCAGGGGGAGGGTGTAGGGACCAGGGGGAGGGTGTTGGGCCCAGGGGAGTCTGGCGCAGTACACATCAGTCTGTATGGATGTGGAGTTCAGCCCTTTAGCAGACCGCAGTCAGTCACCAGGAGCACAGAGTGCTGGGGAGTTACTAATCATCAGCCACACAAAGACACCACTTCAGCCCCCTCCTCCTCCTCCTCCTCCTCCTCCATCTTGTCCTCTCTCCTCCTCCTCCTCCTCCTCCTCCCTCCATCTTTTCCTCTCTCCTCCTCCTCCTCCTCCTCCTCCTCCTCCCTCCATCTTTTCCTCTCTCCTCCTCCTCCTCCCCCTCCTCCCACTCCTCTCTCATGGTAGACTGCCAAGAAATTACACCTGCCAAGTACCTACCCAGAGGGAAAGCTGTGTGTGTATGTGTGTGCGTGTGTGTGTGTGCGTGCGTGCGTGTGTGCGTGCGTGTGTGTGTGTGTGTGCGTGCGTGTGTGCGTGTGTGCGTGCGTGTGCGTTCCCTTTGATGACAGTGTTAGCTGTAATGCGTCTAATGGACTTGGCAGTCAGTCTCCGGCTGCCAAGGCCAGCCCTCTGCTACACAGTTACCATCATCATCATTACCTTTATCTTCATCATCATCACCAGCAACACCATCCTGATCACTGGCATTACAGTCAATCTCACCACCATCACCACCATCACCATTATCTCCAAGACAATCAACACTCTGACACCACAATCACAAATACACTGCAACACACATGAGAGAGAGAGAGCAAATGGGTGACTAGACACACACACACACACACACACACACACACACGAGCATGCATTCATACACACATATCAGCACACACACATACCAGCAAGCACACACACACACACACACACACATATGAGCCCGCACACATACACAGACACACATATCAGCACAAACACATACCAGCAAGCACACACACACGAGCACAAACACATACACACATATGAGCACACACACATTCGAGCACGCACACATACAAGCAAGTACACACACACGGGAAGCCTTGGATGACTACTCTCAAAGCTGCTTCAATTCATTTCAGCTCTGCATTAACCAAGCCTGCACACACACACACACACACAAAAGTGCACTTACATACACACACACAAACACACACAGAAGCCCATGTGTACGCACACACACAAGGACACGGCTTAGCAGGTGGACAGGGGGATGAAGGAGGGAGAGAAAGTGAGAGGAGGAGGAGGCAGAGGAGGAGGGGAAGGAAGAAGAGGGGTAGGAGAGGAGGAGGAGGAGGAGGAGGAGGAGGAGGAGGAGGAGGAGGAGGAGGAGGAGGAGGAGGAGGAGGAGGAGGAGGAGGAGGAGGAGGAGGAGGAAGAGGACGAGGAGGAGGAGGAGGAGGAGGAGGAGGAGAGGCAGACGTAAGAAAATGAGGCCTTGACTGCTGGCTGACCTGACAGCAACTTGACATCGTTTTAGGAGGGACCCATCCCTCTCTCTCTACCGCCCTCTTTCTTCTACTCCCTCCCTCTCCACCTCCATTTCTCTCCCCTCCCCACCTCCCTTTCTCTCCCCTTCTCTCTCCCCCTCCCTCTCCTTCTCCCTCCCTCCCTCTCTCTCTCTCTCCCTCAGAGTGTGTGTGAGAGAACAATTAGTCAGTTCCATGGTACGCGTGTCTGTCCATAGACCCGCTGGCTGACTAAATATTAGTACTGGTTCCCCCGACAGCGTCGAGGGTGAAACGATATCCGAGTATGGACATTTCTACCAGTACTGGTCAGGACATGTGCCAGTACTGGTCAGGACATGTGACAGTACTGGTTCGGGACATGTGACAGTACTGGTCAGGACATGTGCCAGTACTGGTCAGGACATGTGGCAGTACTGGTCAGGACATGTGACAGTACTGGTTCGAGACATGTGACAGTACTGGTCAGGACATGTGACAGTACTGGTTCGAGACATGTGACAGTACTGGTCAGGACATGTGCCAGTACTGGTCAGGACATGTGGAGGGACAGGCTGCAGCTGCTGGTCTGTACAATGTTCAGGAACTAGACTGGACGACCCTACAGGTCAGTGAGGTACTGGCTCAACCATTACGTCATCAATGCATTGACCAATGATTTAGACTTAAGAGAACATTCAGTTTCCTTTATGTTGGAAATTTTTCGTACCATATTTACCGTTACTTGCTTTTAAAGGTTACTTTGTTATGTTCACAAACAAAGCCACAAATTACAATGCATTAGAACTGAGAATCATATCAGAATTATTGGAAATTGGAAGTGAATCATTGCAATTTAGGTTTCAGATTTAGAAGTTGTGATTCCAGACTGCCTCAGGAATCAGGGATGTGCTGAATGATAAATGTTATATGAGCAACCTCCAGCGCTAAAGCACCATAGTTGCTAACCTCCAGGCTACCCTGCTAGCCTTTTCTATCCAGCCTGCAGTGCACCTTGCCTGGGGAAGAGGACAGGAGCACTGGACCTCCCACTGGGTGTACACACACACACACACACAAGCAGGGACCAGCTAATGACCCCTGACTGCACTGGACATGTCCCTGGTAAGATGTCTAGAGGAAACGTCTGGCAGGTTCACACACCAGCACACCTAACCCAGTGTGGTTTAAATCCAACCTGTTAAAACCGGATTCACAACAGTGCTTCTCGGTGGATGGATCCGCGTAAAGAGAGGGCTGTGCGGAATTCTGTTAGTGTTCGACCCCGCCTCCCGAGGAAAAACCCTAGGACGTGACTGGTCCCCTTGGTCATATTGCTTTTGTAATGAAGGCGATCGATGGGGTGGAATAATTAAATGGGCGGGGAGGAGAGCGCTAACGACGTGTTAATTGAAAACTAACGATGACCTAACGAGTGGACGGCTGCAGAACGCTGGACCCTCAAGGGGAAAGAAAGTCAAATAGAGAATGCTACTGTTTTTCTTTCATTACAGATCCTGAGTCCCTCTCTCTCCATCTATCTGTGTGTGCGTGTGCGTGCCTATAGAGTAGGTCTATAGAGTAGGCCTACTCTATAGACCTACTCTATAGACCTACTCCATAGGCCTACTCTATAGACCTACTCTATAGACCTACTCTATAGGCCTACTCTATAGGCCTACTCTATAGGCCTAATCTATGGGCCTACTCTCTAGGCCTAATCTATGGGCCTTCTCTATAGGCCTACTCTATAGGCCTACTCTATAGACCTACTCTATAGTCCAACTCTATAGTCCTACTCTATAGACCTACTCTATAGACCTACTCTATAGACCTACTCCATAGGCCTACTCTATGGGCCTACTCTATAGGCCTACTCTCTAGGCCTAATCTATGGGCCTTCTCTATAGGCCTACTCTATAGGCCTACTCTATAGACCTACTCTATAGTCCAACTCTATAGTCCTACTCTATAGGCCTACTCTATAGTCCTACTCTATAGTCCTACTCTATAGTCCTACTCTATAGTCCTACTCCATAGACCTACTCTATAGACCTACTCTATAGTCCTACTCTATAGTCCTACTCCATAGACCTACTCTATAGTCCTACTCCATAGACCTACTCTATAGACCTACTCCATAGGCCTACTCTATAGACCTACTCTATAGACCTACTCCATAGGCCTACTCTATAGGCCTACTCTATAGGCCTAATCTATGGGCCTTCTCTATAGGCCTACTCTATAGGCCTACTCTATAGTCCTACTCTCTAGGCCTACTCTCTAGGCCTAATCTATGGGCCTACTCTATAGGCCTACTCTATAGTCCAACTCTATAGTCCAACTCTATAGTCCTACTCTATAGTCCTACTCTATAGTCCTACTCTATAGTCCTACTCCATAGACCTACTCTATAGACCTACTCTATAGTCCTACTCTATAGTCCTACTCCATAGACCTACTCTATAGGCCTAATCTATGGGCCTTCTCTATAGGCCTACTCTATAGGCCTACTCTATAGGCCTACTACTAATGCAAAGAAATACAACCGATTTCTACGGAGACTACGGAAAGTGCGGTGGTTAGGGTTGTCCTACCTGTAGACACCCTGAGCAACATGACCCGACCTACTCCTTTATGACATGTAGGCAGGCTGAAGCTCTGTCCTCACAAAGCTGTCCTCACAAAGCTCTGTCCTCATAAAGCTCTGTCCTCTTAAAGCTCTGTCCTCACAAAGCAATGTTCTCTTAAAGCTCTGTCCTCACAAAGCTGTCCTCACAAAGCTCTGTCCTCTTAAAGCTCTGTCCTCACAAAGTTCTGTCCTCATAAAGCTCTGTCCTCTTAAAGCTCTGTCCTCACAAAGCTCTGTCCTCACAAAGCTCTGTCCTCAGATAACGTGGAGGACTCGGTTCTTAAACAGGAACACAACAAGGTGTCAGATGCAGAATGCGAGTGACTCAACCGGGCGTAAAGCACACCCAGGTGGCCTGTTGGGGATTTAAGATCTGGTGTGGGTCCATTATAAAGGGTACACACGCACACACACACACACACACACACACACACACGCACACAGGAGCGCGCGCACACACACACCTTGTTCAAAACCGTTCATTATCTAAAGCCCATCCTAAATATCTCTATGGATAATCTAGTAGAATTAGTCAAACAATTAAATCTAATTAATTAATCACAAATAACAAGTGCGCTAAAATACCCAAATATACACACACGATCCGATGTAGCGTTCCTCCATACGGACTTGAGTGTGTTTGCATGGCACTTAATCTGTCACGCCACAGGATTTGACATCGTAAAGAAAAACGGGAACCAGGTGGCCAAACCTAGTTGCAATATGAATAATAAAGCAACCCAGCAAATGCTGCTCATTCAAAACGCTTCCTGGTTTATGGGCACAGTTATCCCAGGAAGCTGGACACGTCCTTTCTGAACTCGTCGGCTGACCTGTAGATCCTGATTTCAACCCGCAGACGATGAAACTGTTTGCATGTTGACATGTAGAATGATACCCTCGTTGTTCATCCTATTCTGCATAAGCTTGATAGAACTGATAGTGTTTGGCATGCATCGCATAACGCTGGTCGGGTATACATATATAGAGGTAATCCTACATTTCGCCCCCCCCCCCCCCCCCCCCCCCCCCCCCCCCCCCCCACACACACACACACACACACACACACACCAAACGTGTGTTCCCACTCAGCCCTTTCTAAACCAACGCGAAAGATGGGGTGAACCCAAGCCTACCGTTCCCGGAGACGCGGTTTTCAGAGTGTCTGGTCAAGGCACTAAGTTGGACGTAGAGTCCCATGTAATGCAAAGTCCCCACAAGCACCGCAAACGCTCCCATCTCGTCGCTCTAGAGATTCCAGTATTTCTTTATCTTTATCTTTTACATGAGCTGGGACGAAGGTCGAACAGATCCCCCCTCCGCGTCAGCTCGTAAAGGAAGGAACCCGTCTGTGTGTCAAACTGAACCGCAGGTGATAAACGAGACGCTGTAACAGTGTGCAGCCGTCCTCCCCTTCGAAGCAGTCAGAGCTCTGCCTCTTCCTCTCCCTCCACGTAGTCCGTTCACACGGCGGAAGGTTTTCCTTTTGGGGACAGGTAGTGCCGCGGCGTGCAGTGAGGGAATACCAATCAAGCGGAGGGATACAGAGCAGAAAGGCAACGTTCATTAAAGGTTAAGTGCTCGGCTCTGTCCACCGCAAAGCAGATTGTTATCCGCCAGCCGTAACGTCCAAAATCAATATGCCCTCAAAGAAAGTTACAGTTGTGACACGCAACCTTTTGACCTGAAAAATCAACTGGTACAAACGGGAACAATGTGTTGATTTTAGAAAATTTTACTTTGAATAATTTGCCTACTTACTGTTGGCTACTCTCCATTTCATCAACATAGACCAATTTTTCATATTCTATTTTAAAGAGCGATGTTTGTTTTTGGCAGAAATGCCCAAAATCCACTTCCTTTTAACAAAGAGAACACCGAGAAACCAGCCATTGCAGCACCATGGACAGCGCCATTCAGCACTACAGCCGTGCGTCATTACTGTTACACACTGTAGTTCTATAGAGCCGTGGATCATTACTGTTATACACTGTAGTTCTATAGAGCCGTGGATCATTACTGTTATACACTGTAGTTCTATAGAGCCGTGGATAATACTGTTATACACTGTAGTTCTATAGAGCCGTGGATCATTACTGTTATACACTGTAGTTCTATAGAGCCGTGGATCATTACTGTTATACACTGTAGTTCTATAGAGCCGTGCGTCATTACTGTTATACACTGTAGTTCTATAGAGCCGTGGATCATTACTGTTATACACTATAGTTCTATAGAGCCGTGGATCATTACTGTTATACACTGTAGTTCTATAGAGCCGTGGATAACACTGTTATACACTGTAGTTCTATAGAGCCGTGGATCATTACTGTTATACACTGTAGTTCTATAGAGCCGTGGATAACACTGTTATACACTGTAGTTCTATAGAGCCGTGGATCATTACTGTTATACACTGTAGTTCTACAGAGCCGTGGATCATTACTGTTATACACTGTAGTTCTATAGAGTCGTGGATAATACTGTTATACACTGTAGTTCTACAGAGCCGTGGATCATTACTGTTATACACTGTAGTTCTATAGAGCCGTGCGTCATTACTGTTATACACTGTAGTTCTATAGAGCCGTGGATCATTACTGTTATACACTGTAGTTCTATAGAGCCGTGGATCATTACTGTTATACACTGTAGTTCTATAGAGCCGGATTCCCTGACAAACGACGGGTGTCTCGCCCAAGGCAGTGACACGGTGAGTCCATTGATTTTGGATAAATAGATATTTAAGTTCCCAGAAGCGTGCAGCTCTAGCCGACACACTCCACAGAGCCACAGGGCGCGAGCGCCAGTTGCTAGAGTTTCAAATCTTTACCTCCAACAGAGTGTAGTTTTGTTTTTTTCTATGTTATGGTCCGTCCATTTGATGGATGGAGAGCCACCGAGTGTGGGACAGGAACATTCTGAAGGCAAAGTTTTTAACACAAAAAGAAACGCAGATTGTCCAAGTTAGCTAGAAGACCCAGCTAACATACCGACTGTCACCTTAACAGCCTAGACCTTGCAAGTGTTCGTTATTTCTCTAAATAGTTTCACAAGCCCGTGCTTTCAAGGGTGGATATCTTTATGCAATGAATGAATAGCAATATACTCTCCCATTTGTTTAGAAATGATTACATTTGTTACCAACAATTAAATTCAGCCTTTCAATTCAAGAAGTCTGCGCTCGTTCAAACGACCTTGCGGTTCTGAACAGCTCGTTACTGAATGTAATGCGAAGGAAACACTGGCCTCCAATGTTGACCAGCTACAGTAAACATCTCTCCAAGCAGTATGACAAATAAATACTGAATTACAGCTTTCTTCTCCTCCGCCACCTCCTCCTCCCTTCTCCCCCGCGCCACTCCTCCTCCCCTCCTCACTTCTCTCCGTCCCCGCTCCCCTCCTCCACCTCCACCTCCTCCCCTGCTCTCCACTCCTCTCACCCCCGCTCCTTCCCCTCTCGTCTCCTCCACCTCCTCCCCTGCTCTCCACTCCTCTCACCCCCTCTCCTTCCCCTCCTCCACCTCCACCTCCTCCCCTGCTCTCCACTCCTCTCACCCCCTCTCCTTCCCCTCTCGTCTCCTCCACCTCCGCCCCTGCTCTCCACTCCTTTCGCCCCCTCTCCTTCCCCTCTTGTCTCCTCTGGACTCCTGGCCCTCTCCTTTCCATCCACCCTGCTCCCATCTCACCCCCAACCACCCCTCTCCCTTAACCTTTCCCCCTTCTCCTCTCGTCTCCGCCGACTCACCCTCTCTTCCCCTCTCGTCAGCGCCATGCCGGGAGAGGGCCCCGGCATCACGCTGTTCGCATTCAGTCACTCGGAAAACACAATTACTGTGCCGCTTCTCAGCTGTGAGATTGTTGTACAACCGCTGCTAAACACGCCGCGGCCCTAAACACGCCGCGGCCCTAAACACGCCGCGGCCCTAAACACGCCGCGGCCCTAATCACCGACGAGAGAGCCGTGCGGCGCGCGCCTCTCCGCCAACGCGCAAATGGCGCCGGGGTCTCGTTACCGAGTGATTGTCGGCGGACGGGGGGGGGGGGGACGGGGGGGGACAGGGTGACAGGCTGTCACGTCCCAAAAAATTAAAAAACGTTCCCGCCTTGATGGGGCGTTTTGACAGGAGTCGTGCGCGGGCCTTTGACAGGTCAATGAACGCCCGCTGATGGGGAGATGATGGACTCCTAGGGCGGTGTAAACAAGACATCTCTATGGGGGGGGGGGGGGGGGGGGGGGGGGGGGGGGGGGGAGAGGAGGGGAGGGGGGGGAGGGGGGGAGGAGGGGGGGGGAGGAGGGGGGGAGGGGGGGGGAGGAGGGGGGGGAGGAGGAGACGAGGGGGGGGGAGGAGGGGGGGGGAGGAGAGGGGAGGGGTGTCGTTAGAATGGGTGAGCCCATGTCAAGACCGAGGACCGCTGGACGACAGCTCTCAAACACCGGGGGGGGGGGGGGGGGAGGAGGGGGGGGGGGGGGGGAGTGCGGTGTCCGCAGGAAAACCGCTGCAGACCGTTGGCGTGGAAACCTCGTTTCCTCGGGTTGTTTCACAGCGATCGAGCATCCGCTGAAACAAGGAGACGGACAAAACGCCGTCCACCGAGATCATGAGCAGCTTGTCTTCTACGCCAAAGACTGCGACATAAAGTCTCCGTTGAGGACGGACTAAAGGACACAGGTCCTTAATAACGAGGACGGTTTAAAGAAGTCAGTTGGGAGCTGGACAACAGGAGAGTGGTGCGACGTGGGCGTCCTCCTCATATGGAGGCTGAGGCACTGAGGAGGAGCTTCATGGGGGGGGGTGGATTCGACAGCGGGAGTATTTGAGGATGGCCGGAGCCCTCGTCACGCACGGCGTGGTCAGGGTGGCCGCCCGTTTCCACTTGGGGGTCGCGACCCGTCTTGGCCGAGGCAAAGAGACCGTTTCTGTTTCCGCGTCGCCGCCACAGCAGATAAAAGCCTTGCGTTAACGCCCCCCCCCCCCCCCCCCCCCCCCCACCTTCGCCCCCCCGTCCCCCCGTCTGTGTGAGAGAGAGAGACAGACTGATCTGGAGACAGCTGCTAGTCACAACGCTTGCCAAAGTCCAAAGTGGAGTTAAATAAGCAAACCAACAACCGCCAAACATCTGAGTAGGATTTTATTAACAAATGTTTTATTACAAAATATTTTACACGTAAATCCAAAACAAGTAAGTAAAACACACAAGAGAGTGTGCGCGCGCGTGTGTGTGTGTGTGCGCGCCTGTGTGTGTGTGTGTGTGTGTGTGTGTGTGTGTGTGGGAACCAAATTGTAAATTCCACAGTCCCCAGTCCGTCAGCTATGTTATCCTATAGATACAGAAGATCATTTCCGAAAGATGGCTTTCAAAGAGCGACAACAACAGCAACTAGCACCACCCCCCCCCCCCCCCCCCCCCCCCCCCCATGTCGAACCAAGGGCCACTACTGCTGCCGTTTCTAATTGGCCCAATTAGCGTCGCCTGACGTCGACGCAGGCCAATCGGAAGCATCGGTGTCATTTCATCCGATTGGCCCGCGTTAGTTTCTATTTATTTTTGCCTCTCTCCGGAATCTGGGGTTGTCATAGAGACAGAGACTGCCGAGTCATGTGAGCCCCGGCATGGAGACGGAATCAATGAGATCCAATCTGAGCTCCTTCAGAGAGGCTGAACAAAGATACAACAGGATTCTCAATTCAGGGACTGTGTGTGTGTGTGAGTGTGTGAGTGTGTGATAGTGTGTGTGAGTGTGAGTGTGAGTGTGAGTGTGTGTGTGTGTGTGTGTGTGTGTGTGTGTTAGAAATGCTCTAGAAGGTCCATGATTCTCTTCTTCTCGGCCTCCTTGAACTCGTCGGGCTTCCCGTCCCCGATGCTCTCGGCGAATTCTGAAACACAAGAGCAGGACGGTTCAGGCCAGTGGTTAGGGAGGTGGACTCCCAGCGCAGAGGTCCTGGGTTCGATCCTCAGCCTGACCAGGACTGGAGTAGGCATCCTGGCACAAGACGCCCTTCATCTTTCTCAGTATATCTACAAATATTTGGAAAATATTAATGTTATTAAAAAAATTAACCGTAACGTATTTTTGTTCTTCGTTGTTTTAAAACAATTTTCCTCAGGATCAATGAAGGGGTCTGAATCCGCCCCTACTGGCATGCATCCGTGTTCAGGGGGAGTGCGCTTGGACAAAAGGGACGCACTCAGGTCCCACGCGGAGGTGTCCACCTCGCCCGTGTCCCTGGCCGATCTTACGACCGGCAGCTCGGTGTTCAGAGCGGATAGAAGCTCCC
>JACYXH010000832.1:105000-107500 GCA_026745465.1 Lota lota
TGTGTGTGTGTGTGTGTGTGTGTGTGTGTGTGTGTGTGTGTGTGTGTGTGTGTGTGTGTGTGTGTGTGTGTGTGTGTGTGTGTGTGTGTGTGTGTGTGTGTGTGTGTGTGTGTGTGTGTGTGTGTGTACATATTGTACGGTGTGGACCCCTGGGTTCTTTGTGTTGCTGTAGTGCAAACCTGCAAGTGTGCGCACGTGTATTTGTGGTTGAATATGTGCTTTCATGTGCAGGTTTGATGTGCACATGAAAGCATTAGTGTATTATTAAATCTTGGGAGTCTAGAAGTGTGTGTGTGTGTGTGTGTGTGTGTGTGTGTGTGTGTGTCCGATGGGATTCTTGGATGCAGAATTAAAGCGGTTTCTTTCTTTGTCAGCAAGTTTGGCTAAACCCTCTGTGGCTGTGTGTGTGTGTAGAGAGAGTGGGAGTGTACGCATGTGTGTGTGTGTGTAGGGAGAGTGTCAAAGCATGTGTGTTTGTGCGCGTACAAGTTCTCATTAAAGTTGCAGCATGTTAAAACTTCAGAAGCAGGGGAGCTACAGAGTCAACCCAGGGTCTTTGTCTTATTTATTCATTTCTCAAGGTAATAAATCTCCTCCCCAAAAAATAAGAACTGGGAACTTGGGCCCTGAGCGCACACACACACACAAACAGTGTGAGGAGTGAAGCAAAGAGAGAGAGAGAGAGAGAGAGAGAGAGAGAGAGAGAGAGAGAGAGAGAGAGAGAGAGAGAGAGAGAGAGAGAGAGAGAGAGAGAGAGAGAGAGAGAGAGAGAGAGAGAGAGAGAGAGAGAGAGAGAGAGAGAGAGAGAGAGAGAGAGAGAGAGAGAGAGAGAGAGTGTGTGTGTGTGTGTGTGTGTGTGTGTGTGTGTGTGTGACCGTGTCCTCGGCTTATGCTTTCAAGGAGTCTGGCCAAGCATCAAGACGGCTAAGCTTTGCTGCTTGGCCAGACTCCCCCACACCCACACCCACACCCACACCCACACCCACACCCACCCACTCCTCTCATTCTCCTTCCCCCATGTTTGGCGTGCACGACTTCGGCTAAAAAGGGATTTCCGCTGAAAACCCCGGCACAACCCCTCGTCTGACGCCTGTCCGGCCGTGTCTGTCCAGCTGTGACCCTCACGGCCCGCCCAGTCCTCCATCCCCTCACCGGCTCCCTACGCCCACCCCCCCCCCCCCCCTTTCCTCCCCCCCCCCCCCCCCCCCCCCCCCCCCCCCCCCCCCCCCCCGCCCTACAGCGAAGGAGGAGGAGGAGAGGGATGGACAGGGGGCCAGCACCAGGAGACGCAGCGGAGACAGCCGGGGTAATTACTTGTCCGGGAGTCAATTCAGCGCTCGTTAAGAGCCTGGTTATGACAGCACCGCCCTCAGAAAGGAGGAGGGAGAGGGAGAGGGAGAGGGAGAGGGAGGGGGAGGGGGAAGAGGGAGAGGGAGAGGGAGAGGGAGAGAGGGAGGGAGAGAGAGAGGGAGAGGGAGAGGGAGAGGGAGGAGGGAGAGGGAGGAGGAGGAGGAAGAGGGAGAGAGAGAGGGAGGGGGAGGAGGACGAGGAGGAAGATGAATAGAAGGGAGCGGAGGATGAGGAAGGAGGGGAGGGGTTGGAGGGACGAGGGGGAAGATGAAGAGAAGGAGGGGACGAGGAGGAAGGTAGGAGAGGGGGTATAGATGATACCGAGGGTGAGAGACAAAGGAGAATGGGGAGATCATGAGGAAGCATTAGGAAAAAGAAGGGAGGCAAGAGGAGGTGTAAACCGACACATGCACACAGGCACCCACACACAGACACGCACAAACAGCCACACACACACACACACACACACACACACACACACACACACACAGGTACGCACACACAGAGGCACGCACACACAGACACGCACAAACAGCCACACACACACAGAGGTACGCACACACAGAGGCACGCACAAACAGCCACACACACACACACAGAGGTACGCACACACAGAGGCACGCACACACAGACACGCACAAACAGCCACACACACACACACACACACACACACAGGTACGCACACACAGACACGCACAAACAGCCACGCACACACACACAGAGTTACAACTTTATGGAAGGAAGAGTTACAATTTTAAGAGAGACAAAGAGCAGAGAGCGAGCGAGAGAGAAAGACAAAGAGCAGAGAGAGCGAGAGAGAGAGAGAGAGCGAGAGAGAGAGAGAGAGAGAGAGAGATGCGCCAAGGTGGGAGATAAAATAAGCTGCTTATTAAGATTGGTTCCACAGACTAGAGAGAGGAAGGGAGGGAGAGAGAGAGATCAAGAGAAGAGAGAGAGAGCTAGGAGGAGGAGAGGAGAGAGGGCAGGGACAGCACTTCGGTCTATCCTCAGGAGAAATCGGTGGATGTTGCAGAGGAAAACATTTGGCTTGGAGCCCTTCAAACACCTTTAACCACAGCAGACAATGAGAGGAAGGGAGCGAGAGAGAACAAGATACATAGAGAGACGGCTCGAAACACAACAAGGCAGC
>JACYXH010000832.1:112500-140000 GCA_026745465.1 Lota lota
TCCTTTTCAGTCTACGTGTTGCCACAGTGCTGTGCGCTGTGTTGACGTTTCAACACGGTGATAATGGCTGCGAATGCATTAGTTGTAAAGGCAAGCAGCAAGTTGTTGATTGGCTGGATTAACAGCTGGGCCCGCCTGTCCCTCTGGGCGGCCAATCAAACTTGTCAGCTTGAGATCTGCTCAGGCTTTGAGAAGAGAAATCGACTGAACAATACACTCTGGATCGACGAGAGAGAGACAGAGACAGAGAGACAGAGACAGAGAGACAGACAGAGACAGAGACAGAGAGAGAGAGAGAGAGAAAATCACTACAGTACAGCGAACAGAGATAGAGTGATAGAGGTAGAGAGAGGTGGGAAAACGAGTGTAATTGGACTTTATCAACAGGGGTCAATAATCAGTTGGTGAGGCTTGGTTGTTGCTAGGCAACAACTGTGAGAGAATCAGGAGCACCGCTCTGTTCCCGAGGTTCCCCCTGGGTGATGCAGCATCGTTATCCACAAGACCCGGGCCTGCAACATCTGGCGCACACACACACACACACACACACACACACACACACACACACACACACACACACACACACACTGAAACACTAGACACACACAAACAAACACTAGACACACACACTGAAACACTAGACACACACACTGAAACACTCGACACACACACAAACACTAGACACACACATTGAAACACTCGACACACACACACTGAAACACTAGACACACACACACACACAAACACTAGACACACACACACACACAAACACTAGACACAAGCAATGAAATGATACCCACACAATGAAACACTCGACACACAAACAATAGATACACACACCGAAACACTAGACACGCACACACCGAAACACATGCACACACTGAAACACATGCACACACGCACAGACTGCAACGAACACAGGCGAGCACACACTCAAGGAAAATAAGACACATGCATGCACAACACAAAATTGACAGACTTCTACGTGTGCACACAAGCACAGACACACACACGCAAATCTGGATACACCCGATAAAGCAGGAAGTATCCAAGAATAATTGGAAAAGTACCAATCCGACAGCACACGCACGCACATACAAGAGTACCACTTCACGTGCCACTTCCAACCTGGACTTACAATCAACCCTTTCCCTGCTTACAAGCCATGTTCAGCAATACCGTTCAACGTCTCCGCATTTCCATGAGACAACGTCACAGCGATGCAGACGCTTCTTTGATGTCCATGACATTTTAGATGTACACACGGTTCTTTTCTATTGCATTGTTCCTCTGTTTACTTGTTTTATTTTGTATGACCAATAGCTATTCTATGTTCGACTACCTTCAGTAGGGCAATATATAATTATATATTAAATACAATATAATACAATATAATACAATTGTACAATTTAATATATACAGTACTATATTGTACAATACTACAATCTTTTGTATTACTATACAACAGCGGAGTCCCCACCTAAAGGTAACTGCTCCGTCAGGCGACGTAGCGAGCCACCTGCCAATCAAAGCCAAGTCTCAAGGGGCTGCGACTGTTGAGATCTTCGTCCGATTCCGGGATCGAGGTGTCGCCTCGTGCCGACCCCGCGGTGACGGCTGGACTGAGCCGTGTCCTGCGAGGACGCGGGTGGGGTGGGGTGGGGTGGGGGCTCGTGTTGACACGTCGAGAGCAAAATGGAGGCTCGGAGCCAACTGCTTCTCCGTCAGCGTTTTTGTTGACACGCACGGAACGGCTTTTTAAAAAGCCACCGTGGGAACCCTGGAGGGATTTCAACCGGGGGGGCCCCGTGAAAGGCCCTGGAAGCCGGGTGAATTGAACCAGGAACAATAAATGGTTGGCTCCTCACTCAGAAACAGACTGACGACAAATCCTTACCGGTTTTTTCCAGACCTGTACCACATTGTTATTGCGGACAGTGGACCGTTTGAAAAGAGGTAGAGATAGACAGAATATAAAACACGGGTAGAACGGGCTACGTACTTACGTAGAGAGAGAGAGAGAGAGAGAGAGAGAGAGCGAGAGCGAGAGCGAGAGCGAGAGCGAGAGCGAGAGCGAGAGCGAGAGAGAGAGAGAGAGTCTCAAACCTCTCCATCACTCTCTCGCCGGGGCAGGTGGAGAGAGAAAGAAGTCAGGGTCAACGAAAGAAAGGTTGATGGGTAGAGAGACAAGAGGTAAGGAGAGACAGGTTTAGTCGGACTCGTTGAGATTTTCTCACAGAATACCGGCGGTCATCATCCTACGATGTGAGCACCCAAGCGCCGGTGCCAGGGTTAAAGAAAGGTGCTGTGGTCGCGATCGAAGAGCCATCGTGTCAGTGCAATTTGTGAGGAATTTCGTTTTCAACATCCTGCTCTCTTTTCCGCCCTTTTCCACTCCTGCCTCCGTTTACGGCGCTGGAATGTGCCCTCCAGCAGCTTTATCTCACCCCCGACGTGGACGCACCGTTTCACTCAAACAACGGTCCACAATCACACGCACAAGTGTGATCATCCCGGCAGGGGGCCGGCGTGACACGGGAACAGAGGGGGTGGGGGGTGTAGCTGATAGTGGAGCCCCGTCTGAGGAGTGGTTCAGAACGGGGGAAGGGGGGGGGGGGGGGAGTGTTAATTAGAGGAGTGTCTTTACCCGGGGATCGCGCTACGGATCTCTCCCCGGGAAAGTGGCTCATAATAGGGATTAGCCGTGTGTGATTATGACTACACAGATTAACATCACACTCATCCGGGATCAACCAGCCGCCACGGCTCAACCACCAGGGACCTGGAAGGCTGGAGTGCCTGTGCCTGTGAATGCGTGCGTCTGTGTGTGTGTGTGTGTGTGTGTGTGTGTGTGTGTGTGTGTGTGCGTGTGAATGCGTTGTGTGTGCGTATGAATGCGTGTGTGTGTGAATGCGTCTGTGTGTGGGTCTGTGTGTGTGTGTCCGTGCGTGTGTGTGTGTGCGCGTCTGTGTGTGCGTCTGTGTCTGTATGCCTCTGTGTGTGCGTATGCGTCTGTGTGTGTGTGTGTGTCTGTGCATGAATGCGTGCGTCTGTGTGTGTGTGTGTGAGAATGCGTGTGTGTGTGTGTGTGCGTGTGAATGCGTTGTGTGTGCGTATGAATGCGTGTGTGTGTGAATGCGTGTGTGTGTGCGTGCGTGCGTGTGTGTGCGCCTGTGTGTGCGTGTGTGTGTGTGTGTGTGTGTGTGTCCGTGCGTCTGTGTGTGGGTCTGTGTGTGTGTGTGTGTGCGCGTCTGTGTGTGCGTGTGTGTCTGTGCGTGTGTGTGTCTGTGTGTGTGTGTGCGTCTGCGTGCGTCTGCGTGAATGCGTGTGTCTGTGTGTCTGTGTGAGAATGCGTGTGTGTGTGTGTGTGCGCGTCTGTGTGTGCGTCTGTGTCTGTATGCGTCTGTGTGTGTGTGTGTGTGTGTGTGTGTGTGTGTGTGTGTGTGTGTGTGTGTGTGTGTGTGTGTCTGTGCATGAATGCGTGCGTCTCTGTGTGTGTGTGTGAATACGTACGTCTGTGTGTCTGTGTGTGAGAATGCGTGTGTGTGTGTGCGTGTGAATGCGTGTGTGTGTGCGTGTGAATGCGTGTGTGTGTGAATGCGTGTGTGTGTGCGTGCGTGTGAATGCGTGTGTGTGTGAATGCGTGTGTGTGTGCGTGCGTGCGTGTGAATGCGTGTGTGTGTGAATGCGTGCGTGTGTGTGCGCCTGTGTGTGCGTGTGCGTGAAGACAGAGAGAGACGGAGGAGACTGGGTGCTGTACAGGCAGAGCAGTCACCCGTCAGCAGACATCGAGGAAAAACCAGCCTACAACTGCAAGGGGAAGGCTTATTTTCTTGGTTGGTGTTTGGTGAAAAGTGTCGTGGGTTTTTATGAATTCCAATTTTCTCTGCTCCATTGAGAGTAGTGAAACGTACCAGTGCCAAAATACTGAGGGCCATTTTATAACATAACAGTCAGGGGAAATTCCCTGTGTGTGTGTGTGTGTGTGTGTGTGTGTGTGTGTGTGTGTGTGTGTGTGTGTGTGTGTGTGTGTGTGTGTGTGTGTGTGTGTGTGTGTGATACTTGTATGCCTATAGATTCACAAACATTACACATTAACTTCACTACACTGGAGTCTCCTTCCCTACTGAACTCCATCAAGACTTCAAAAATGCCAGAAAACTGCAAAAGCTCTGTTTTCAATAGTATTCGTAATGGTGTGGGACACATGTCTTAATTAAGGGGGTCGTCGGAGGACGGATTCATCCGGGAGGCGACCTGCCAGTCCCGTTGCCATGGCAGCGCAGCGTGCAAGCTAATGTGGTGAAACCAGGTTCAGGTCATCGGCATTGCCAAGTAGGTACCCTTCTGTACCTTCACACACACACACACACACACACACACACACACACACACACACACACACACACACACACACACACACACACACACACACACACACACACACACACACACACACACACACACACACACGCACGCACACACACACGCACACGCACACGCACACGCACACACACGCTTCATTACTCTTCCCCACCCCCTGCTGCTTGAGAGGGTCAAAGGTTAACACGGCCCACCGCAGGCGAATCGCCAACAAAATGGCAGCCGCTTTGTCGTCGTCCCCCCCTAGTGGGGGGCGTTCGGGGTCGCGGCGGGTCCGGGACATAGAGGTGAATTATGATGATTGTACCAAGAGGCGGGGGTGGGGAGGTGTAACGGGGCGAACCAAACGCACAGGAGCAGAACAGCGGGCTCCACACATTTTGAACGTATCGGCGGCACCAGCTCCAAGGGCTCCGCTCGTTTGTCAGCTGCGGTGAGGTCACGTGACGCGTCCGCTCTGAGCGAAGTTCTGCTCTGAGCGAAGTTCTCCTCTGTCTGTCCACAGCCCTCCGTCCTAGGGCGGCACTGCTCGTGGCGTTTTGGTTGGGAACTCGCCATGTTTGGCCGGACAATCGTGAGAGGTCAACGATTACGAACACTTTTAATTTGAAATACGTGAAATAACGACACGTTAAATAAGTACATTCGATTTAGTACGTCTGTTACATTAAAATCTAATTACAAACACAACGAGCGCTCTAATGAACCACGGGCGCTCTACTGAACCACGGGCGCTCTAACGAACCACGGGCGCTCTAATGAACCACGGGCGCTCTACTGAACCACGGGCGCTCTAACGAACCACGGGCGCTCTAACGAACCACGGGCGCTCTAATGAACCACGGGCGCTCTAATGAACCACGGGCGCTCTACTGAACCACGGGCGCTCTACTGAACCACGGGCGCTCTACTCAACCACGGGCGCTCTACTCAACCACGGGCGCTCTACTCAACCACGGGCTCTCTAACGAACCACGGGCGCTCTACTGAACCACGGGCGCTCTACTCAACCACGGGCGCTCTAATGAACCACGGGCGCTCTAATGAACCACGGGCGCTCTACTGAACCACGGGCGCTCTACTCAACCACGGGCGCTCTACTGAACCACGGGCGCTCTACTCAACCACGGGCGCTCTACTCAACCACGGGCGCTCTACTCAACCACGGGCGCTCTACTCAACCACGGGCGCTCTACTGAACCACGGGCGCTCTAATGAACCACGGGCGCTCTACTGAACCACGGGCGCTCTAATGAACCACGGGCGCTCTAATGAACCACGGGCGCTCTACTGAACCACGGGCGCTCTAATGAACCACGGGCGCTCTAACGAACCACGGGCGCTCTAACGAACCACGGGCGCTCTACTGAACCACGGGCGCTCTACTGAACCACGGGCGCTCTAATGAACCACGGGCGCTCTAATGAACCACGGGCGCTCTACTGAACCACGGGCGCTCTAATGAACCACGGGCGCTCTACTGAACCACGGGCGCTCTAATGAACCACGGGCGCTCTACTCAACCACGGGCGCTCTACTCAACCACGGGCGCTCTAATGAACCACGGGCGCTCTAATGAACCACGGGCGCTCTAGTCAACCACGGGCGCTCTAATGAACCACGGGCGCTCTTCTGAACCACGGGCGCTCTAATGAACCACGGGCACTCTAATGAACCACGGGCGCTCTACTGAACCACGGGCGCTCTAATGAACCACGGGCGCTCTAATGAACCACGGGCGCTCTACTGAACCACGGGCTCTAGAATCGTGTGTGTGTTTGTGCGAGGTCTGAGGAATCACTAGCGCTAACTATATGACATGAAGCAATGTGACGTGGTGGCCAGGTTGGCAATCTGTTCATAGCAATTAATAACCGCAATCACAATATCAGGCAAAATAACCCCAATTAACATTTTTGTCATGATCCTGTAGCCCTGCTCCATCATACCCGCAATCATCCTCCATCCCTCACTCATTCATCGAAACCCTGACTCCCCCCCCCCCCCCCCCCTTACCCACCGATTCCTCACCTACTGCCTCACACCCTCCATCGCCCGTTCACTCACACCCTCCCTCACTCAACCCCTCGTCCTTTCCCTGAAACCCTCGTTCACCCCTCCCTCGCTCACCCCCTTCCCTCACCCCCTTCTTCCCTCTGTCCCTCCCTTGACCTCCACCTGAGACCAGATAGTTTCAGGAGCCCAGACAGAACGAATCAAACGTGATTGGATTGACTTGGTGGACTGAGGTCTGAGGTCGGTCAAACAACAGTGACCAATGCTTTGGCCAGGTTGTCCGCTGTGGACGTTATATGAGGGCACCTTGGGGGAAAGAGTATGTTTTTCTTTCTCCTGGACAATTAAAGGCAAACTGAAAGTCAACCAATTTGACAGACCTCCGTGTTCCTTCTCCTGGTAAATTAAAGGCAAACTGAAAGCGAAACCATTCGACAGAGCTCCATGTGCCTTCTCTTGGAAACTGAAAGTGAACGGGAAAGTGCCCGACTGACCTTCGTGTTCCTTCTCGGACAACCCGGCCTTCTTCATCTTCTTGGGCGTCTTCATGAAGAGTGGGAAGATGGTCCTGAGCCCCAGGATGTCGACAAACTTATGGCAGTTATCAGTCCCCTCAGGTCCGATCATGCCGTGGTCCAGGACCTTCAAGGCACTGGTTCTGGACATCTTCTTCTCTCTGGGGGGGGGGGAGAGAGAAAGGGTCAGAACATGTTTACATCGATTTTCACCGCGAGGACTGTGAAACGGTGATATGAATATGGTCGAATGGTTTATACAGGAGGCTTGAGGGTTGTTTTTAGAACTTCCTGTATGATGAGGAAAGGCTTGCAAAATAGAACCATCTTTCATGTCGTAATTTGCTGTTCTTAAATAAATTTGACCTTCGCTAGTTTCTTGTGTCTTGTTCTGCATGTGTGCTTAAGGCAAGTGTTCTTTTTGAACATTTGAGTATTTCTTATTTTTCAGAACGCGGCACAATAATAATTGCAACAACGACAAAAGAAATGTATAATCACTGCAAAACGGCCTCAAACATCACAGAGAAAACACTAGGCGTGCATCATTCAAATCCCCGTCTCCAGCGTGAAAACCTCGACACCACGACACCAGAGGAGAAAGAAATTAAATAAAAGGGCTGTCAAATCCTCTGCTGACATCTCTTCCTCCGCCTATCAGGGTATGAAACACAGCCGCTTCCTCCGACCCCCGCCAACGACCGGTGACGGTGTTGGGGCTTGACCAGAGAGACCGACAGCGAGGCCCGTTTGCGGGCAGCCGTCCTGCCTTGACAGGGTTGCCTCGGAGTCGGGACTTGAAGCCCCGGACCTGATCTCTCGCTGTTGATTTGTGAAAGGGCCCTAGGAGTTCGGGGAGGTGTGTGTGTGTGTGTGTGTGTGTGTGTGTGTGTGTGTGTGTGTGTGTGTGTGTGTGTGTGTGTGTGTGTGTGTGTGTGTGTGTGTGTGTGTGTGTGTGTGTGTGTGTGTGTGTGTGTGTGTGTGTGTGTGTGTGTGTGTGTGTGTGTGTGTGTGTGTGTGTGTACGGATTCAGGTCTCAGGGACTAAATGTGTTCACTGGGCTTTTTTTAATACTCATGGAGGTTTGGCTTTTAATTAATGGTATTTTATATTTACTTTTGTTAAGGTGTATTCCTTTTTTTATAGACCGACACAGAAATGGTATTTTGATTTATTAGTTGGTCCGACGGTTTGACTTTGAGGAGGCAAAAGAAAAGGGTTTACATTATCAAACCCTGTGGTGCTGACAATATAATAACATGTAATCAGTAATCGGCTGTCAAAGTGTTCGACCACTTTACCAGGGCTTTCTACAACAGTGTGTGACGCAGGGTTAGAGTCAGACTGCACACGTTTCTGAGGCACAGTAGGACTGATAAAGCTGCGGACACTGGGCCGGTGACAAACCCGATGGGTTCAGATCCCAGGAGTGCATGAAGGGCCCAATGATGAATTAAAACCCATGAATGGAGGCCGATTGTCCAAACAAGCATTTGCCGCTACAAATATTAGTAGTTCAGATTGAATGGCTTAATTTCTGTCTGAATTTCAAGTCCAAAAATTGGTTGAAAATAATAAAATAGATAATGATATAAAGTAATCTTTTGTATAAAAAAAAAAGTGTCTCTCACAAGGATCGCGGAGCGCACAGGAGAATAGCTAACAACCTGAGAGACGCGCAGGAAACTAGCTTACCACCAGAGAGATGCGCAGGAAACTAGCTAACAACCAGAGAGACGCACAGACTAGCTAACAACCAGAGAGACGCACAGGAGACTAGCTAACCACCTGAGAGACGCACAGGAGACTAGCTAACCACCAGAGAGACGCACAGGAGACTAGCTTACCACCTGAGAGACGCACAGGAGACTAGCTAACAACCAGAGAGACGCACAGGAGACTAGCTAACAACCAGAGAGACGCGCAGGAAACTAGCTTACCACCAGAGAGACGCACAGGAGACTAGCTAACAACCAGAGACGCACAGGAGACTAGCTAACAACCAGAGACGCACAGGAGACTAGCTAACAACCAGAGAGACGCACAGGAAACTAGCTAACCACCTAAGAGACGCGCAGGAAACTAGAAACTAGTATGGAGACGGCTCACCTGAGCATGAGGTTCATGAGCTGGAGCCCCTCCCCTTTCAGGAAGCGGTCCCGATTGGCCGACAGCATGAGGCAGGAGCAGAGGCTGTCGAACAGGTTCTCCATCATCTCCTGCTCCTCCGCCGTGGAGGGGTTGTGACGCTTGAACACCTGGGGTGTGGGGGGGGGGTGGGGGGGGCGCAAACCAAGCGTGAACACATGCGTCTCGCTACACAGGGGGTCTATACTACGGCAGAGCAAAGGATCATGGGATAGACCGCCGTTATATTTACAGACTGGCTTTTATCCAATGCCATCTTTTATTATTGGTTATTTTGTGATGCATTTCCAGATGTATTATGTATTTGTATTCTTTTTATTTCAAGTTTATTTACTTGAGATATATATATATATATATATATATATATATATATATACGTGTATTTGATTTTATATGTGGATTGCATGCCTGTGAACTGAGGTTGAGGAGGCCAATCCCTGTTGTGCTCCATCCCCACCATTTTGTGTTCTTCTGTATCCACACTAGCAGGGTTTACTGGGCCTTGTCAAGAGTGTTTGAATGGTGCTATATAAATAAAGCACCACTGGTGCTGGTGGGGCCAGAATAGCAACACAAATCACGGGGTTACACCACAGCACAGCAAAGGATCATGGGAGGGCCAGGCACTTTGCCATTACACGGCGAAAAGTGTCAAACTTTTAATGTGAAGGAGGATGTGACATGAATTAAACGTGTGCAACTTTTAATGTGAAGGACTGCTCATGGAAAATAACAAGGGTGTGTGTGTGTGTGTGCGTGTGTCTGCACAGGTATGTGTGTGCGTGTGTGTGTGCGTGTGTCTGCACAGAAGGTGTATGTGTGAGTGTGTGTGTCTGCACAGGTATATGTGTGTGTGTGTGCGTGCGTGTGTCTGCACAGAAGGTGTATGTGTGAGTGTGTGTGTCTGCACAGGTATATGTGTGTGTGTGTGTGTGTCTGCACAGAAGGTGTATGTGTGAGTGTGTGTGTCTGCACAGGTATATGTGTGTGTGTGTGCGTGCGTGTGTCTGCACAGAAGGTGATTTGTGAGTGTGTGTGTCTGCACAGGTATATGTGTGTGTGTGTGTGTGTGTGCATGCGTGTGTCTGCACAGAAGGTGTATGTGTGAGTGTGTGTCTGCACAGGTGTATGTATGTGTGTGTTTGTGTGCGTGCGTGCGTGCACAGAAGGTGGGTGTGTGTGTGTGTGTGCCTGCGTGAGCACGAGTGTGTGAGCACGAGTGTGTGTGCCGTGCGTGCGAATGAATAAATCAAGTTAATTAAGAGTGTAGCGCGGGCCCACCGAGAGTTGCTGCAGAAGGACGTCGATGCCGTCCATTTCCCCCAGCAGCTCCCTGGTGCCTGCAGGACAGGAACCCCACGTCACGTCCACGGTTCACTCCACAGAGAGCCCGACAGCAGGAGCAAAGTGCCCACGCATTCTGCCAATTCAATTTTGGCGACTTCTGCAATTTATTCTCAAGTTTATAGAAAAGTAGCGACACATTGGTTTGGGCAAATTAGCGTTTTTAGCAACCCTGGTATCGGGAAAATGGCTGTTGGAAATAATGACCACGCCGCTCTATCGAGAAAAGGGGGATATTGATTTGAAATAACGGCTTTCTGTTTCGTTTGGCTTTCAAGTTTGACCTTTTTTTTTCACATCGGTTTGGTATGCAGACGCACACAATCCATTTGTTAGCGTAGCAAGAGAAAACTAATTTAAGGGAATGAGAATTTGAGTGGTAAAGCTACGTGACATTTAAGCACCGGCTACACAAGCAGACCCCCGTGGCACAGAGACTCACTGTCGTTGTTCTGCAGCATGATGGCCAGGATCTCGCTGCAGTACAGCTTGTTGGCATCAAAGGGCAGCTTTGCCTGAAAGACGAAGCAGAGAGGAGAATGGGACGAGGATAGGAATTAGAAGAGACTACCCCAGGTCACCGGTCCCTCTGCAAACCGAGAGGCTGTCTCCAAGGCATCGCTGAGCTCAAGACAAATCCTCTCAATCAAGTCGTCCTCTCTGAAAGACCTGTATTACATCAACGGTTTGACATTATGCTGGTTTGGTTTGGAGTTTGACTCTTATCCCATTCCATGGATACACACAGTACGCTGGTATAATAAGTACAGTTGAATAGGATCTGTATGATATAACGCAATCAATCTCTTAAAGAACAAGAGATGAGAGCCACATATACAAACTGCATTTCATACCAATGTCAGTCTTTCATAAAAATGTCCCCTTTGCACGCCTAGAATAACCTGTGTGAGTGTGTTGCATGTGTGAGTGTGTTACATGTGTGTGTTGCATGTGTGCGGGTGTTGCATGTGTGTGTTGCATGTGTTGCGCGTGTGTGCGTGTGTTGCGCGTGTGTGCGTGTGTTTCACGTGTGTGTGCGGGTGTTTCGCGTGTGTGCGTGTGTTTCACGTGTGTTGCATGTGTTGCGCGTGTGTGCGTGTGTTTCGCGTGTGTGCGTGTGTTTCACGTGTGTGTGTTTCGCGTGTGTGCGTGTGTTTCACGTGTGTGCGTGTGTTTCGCGTGTGTGCGTGTGTTTCACGTGTGTGCGTGTGTTTCACGTATGTGCGGGTGTTTCACGTGTGTGCGGGTGTTTCACGTGTGTGTGTGTGTGTGTGTTTCGCGTGTGTTGCGTGTGTGTGTGTTGCGCGTGTGTGTGTTGCGCGTGTGTGTGCGTGCGTCTCACCTTGACTCTCTTGAGCAGCCACTGCATGAGGCCCTGCTGGGCCGCCTCAGTGCACAGACCGGGCCGGAACTCAGCCATGTTCTCCACGATGGCTGCAGGGAGGGAGGCAGGGAGGGAGGGAGGCAGGGAGGGAGGGAGGGAGGGAGCACACAAACAGAGCACCATCAACGCCACGCCATCTCTATCCAAATGGGTGTCTTTGGTTTATGGTCAGCGATCACTTATGGCGATGATCAATCGCACTGAGCTCCAGGCGCAAATACAGAATGTGTGTGTGTGTGTGTGTGTGTGTGTGTGTGTGTGTGTGTGTGTGTGTGTGTGTGTGTGTGTGTGTGTGTGTGTGTGTGTGTGTGTGTGTGTGTGTGTGTGTGTGTGTGTGTGTGTGTGTGTGTGTGTGTGTGTGTGTGTGTGTGGCACGGGAGCTTTCGTGTGAACAACTATTAAACCGTCGTCATAATCATGAGCCCTACGGATGATCATATTGCCCTTGCAACATTTTGCAATGCTTGTGACTTTGAACATATTGCCCTATTTGGTCATCAGTAAGGATACATCCTAACACTGCAGTAGCAGAGCTACAGTGAGCCACAGTGGTTAAGCCCTGTGGTCTGGTTTGTATTTGTGTGTGCACGTGGTCTAAAGTGCATGTGCAACACACACACACATAAACCGCAGCTGGTCGCGCCTCAGCTTCCTCTTGACACACAGCCTCAATCCGGTGGTAGAATCGTCTTAGCAGAGCTCATTCACCACAAAACCACCAGAGAGAGGGACAGAGAGGAACAGAGAGGGACAGAGAGAGAGAGAGAGACAGAGAGGAACAGAGAGGGAGAGAGAGAGAGAGAGAGACAGAGAGACCGAGAGAGCGAGAGAGACAGAGACAGAGACAGAGACAGAGACAGAGACAGAGAGAGAGAGAGAGAGAGAGAGAGAGAGAGAGAGAGAGAGAGAGAGAGAGAGAGAGAGAGAGAGAGAGAGAGACAGAGACAGAGACAGAGAGAGAGAGAGAGAGAGAGAGAGAGAGAGAGAGAGAGAGAGAGAGAGAGAGAGAGAGAGAGAGAGAGACAGAGACAGAGACAGAGAGACAGAGAGAGAGAGAGAGAGAGAGAGAGAGAGAGAGAGAGAGAGACAGAGACTGAGAGAGCGAGAGAGACAGAGAGAGAGAGAGAGAGAGAGAGAGAGAGAGAGAGAGAGAGAGAGAGAGAGAGAGAGAGAGAGAGAGAGAGACAGAGAGAGAGACAGAGACAGAGAGAGAGAGAGAGAGAGAGAGAGAGAGAGAGAGAGAGACACAGAGAGAGAGAGGGACAGAGACAGAGACAGAGAGCGAGAGAGACAGAGAGAGAGAGACAGAGAGAACTGAGCAGAGAGCAAATCTGAAAGGCAGAGTGGAGAAAGTGAGAGAGAAAGCACAGAGACTGAGAATGCAGAAAGAGCAAATGTTAAGACACTTAAGAGACAGCGAAGAGAAAGTGTGAGAGAGAAAGTGTGAGAGAGAGAAAGTGTGAGAGAGAGAAAGTGTGAGAGAGAAAGAGAAGTGTGAGAGACAGAGAGAAAGTGTGCGAGGCGGGGAGAGAGAGAAAGTCTGAGAGAGACGGAGAGAGAGACAGAGAGAGAGGAAGAAATGGAGTGAGCGCTCCATCGGCTGCTGAACTTTTCATCTTCTCCAGCCCTCCTCCTCCTCCACCCCCCTGTGCTTGTCTTCTTTCACCAGCCAACACCCCAGCAAGGGATTATGGGAGATGGTGTTTCTTGGCTGGTGTTGAGGGCAGCGCGGGAGACTCTGGGCCCCACAGCTCCAACGATAGAAGGAAGGAGTCCAAAACCCTCATTGAAAATATCTTCACTAACTCCAAGCCTGGCTCGTGTAAAAGTCAGACTCATAGCAAAGCTAAATCACCACAAGAGTTATAGAGAACCGGGGCTGCTGGGAAGATTAGCCCTTAACTAGAAGCGCTATGAGACTACTTATACTGTGGAATCCTCATTTTACCTTCCAAGTTAATTCAATTCAAACTTTATCGCATACTTTATCGGAGTCACAGACACACAGGAACACAAATAAAAGTGAGTACGTTGCCATGGTCTCTCTCCCCCCGCCCCCCAATCTAAAATGGGACATGACGTAAGGTTCTGTGTTTAGCCCTCCACCACGGTTACAGTCTCCAAGGGCTTCACAGCCACACCGTCACATCCAGGGAAGGCAGGAAGTGAAGCGCGGGGAGCCAATGAGCCTGATTGGTCGTCCTTACCCAGCGTGTTGTAGACCCCGTCTGCCTCCTCCTTCACCTGCTCATCCAGACGCTCCATGTTCTGCACCAGCAGGGCCACCACCTGGCCCTCCAGCTGTGGGAGGAGACACAACACACACGTTACCATGGCAACCCACACCACCTGGCCCTCCAGCTGTGGGAGGAGACACAACACACACGTTACCATGGCAACCCACACCACCTGACCCTCCAGCTGTGGGAGGAGACACAACACACACGTTATCATGGCAACCCACACCACCTGGCCCTCCAGCTGTGGGAGGAGACACAACACACACGTTACCATGGCAACCCACACCACCTGGCCCTCCAGCTGTGGGAGGAGACACAACATACACGTTACCATGGCAACCCACACCACCTGGCCCTCCAGCTGTAGGAGGAGACACAACATACACGTTACCATGGCAACCCACACCACCTGGCCCTCCAGCTGTGGGAGGAGACACAACATACACGTTACCATGGCAACCCACACCACCTGACCCTCCAGCTGTGGGAGGAGACACAATATACACGTTACCATGGCAACCCACACCACCTGGCCCTCCAGCTGTGGGAGGAGACACAATATACACGTTACCATGGCAACCCACACCACCTGACCCTCCAGCTGTGGGAGGAGACACAACATACACGTTATCATGGCAACCCACACCACCTGGCCCTCCAGCTGTAGGAGGAGACACAACACACACACACACGTTACCATAGCAACCATAGGAGCCGTCAAGGGCACTAATACATTATGTGGCAATTGAAAAGGTTTTGACTTGTGAGGGTCAAAACAAAAGTAAGAGGCACCGAGAGAGAGAGAGAGAGAGAGAGAGAGAGAGAGAGAGAGAGAGAGAGAGAGAGAGAGAGAGAGAGAGAGAGAGAGAGAGAGAGAGAGAGAGAGAGAGAGAGAGAGAGAGAGAGAGAGAGAGAGAGAGAGACAGAGACAGAGACAGACAGAGAGAGAGAGAGACAGAGGAGACAGACACAGAGAGAGAGTGAGAGTCAGAGACAGAGAGAGGGGTGGAGACAGACACAGAGAGTGAGAGACAGAGACAGAGAGAGAGAGAGGGGTGGTGGAGACAGACACACAGCTGTGTAGAGAAGGCCCTCCATCCTGTGGTTCTCACCAGAGCATCTATGAGCACCTCAGCCCCCTCCTCGCTCTCCTGCAGCGTGTCGATGTCCGTCAGCTCCTGCAGCAGGTCCACCACCGCGATGGCGATATGTAGCCGCGTTAAGGTCACTTCCTGTGTGCCGCTCTGTCTAGTCTACAGCAGAAACTCGCCACCAACCTCAAATGGCTGCCACAACCCACTGGCTTTATCCGTCGTGTCCGACGTTGCCTAGCGCGTGTGTGCGTGTGTGCGTGTGCGCGCGCGTGTGCCCGCTATATTTGACGAAGTCCTATCAATCAAAAAGAACACATCGCAAACAGAGCTCGAATCAACCCAGCTCACGCGGAAAACACGAGCTCTAAAATCGGACCGCTGAAAAGGAAAGCGTGCGTGGAGAACGCGGAGAACGCGGAGAACGCGGAGGACGTGGAGCGATGAGCAGTGAAGGATATCAGTGTTCTCGTGGCTGAGCAGGCTCAGCAGGGAGTGCACAGCGTTGAGCTCCACCAGCAGGTGGTAGAGGTCTGGCATGGTGGCGACCACATGCATCTCCTGGATGATGTCATTCAGATCTAGCTCCGCCTCCATGAACCTGCAGCACAGCGGGGAGGGGGGGGGGGGGGTTATAATGTGTCGGACCGTGTCAATAAAGCGCATCCACAATGCGTGGATTAAAGACGATCATAACCCACTGCATCTGACAGACAATATTTATCCATTTCCTATTGAGTGATCGAACAGATGCTTTTATCCAGACACACTTACAGCAACTTTGTCATTTGTTCAGCTATCAATTTTAACATGCATGGCCCCAGTGAACGTCATCGCATCGCTCTACCACTCACTAAGTGATTGGTTGCAAGTTTGCTCGTGGCTATGAATCGTTAGGGCATTCACTTCGTCTATACAGGACAGCTAAGTGACTAAAATAAATAAATAATAATAATAAACGGTTTGCCAAAATGGATCATCAAATGTCTCAAGCTCATGTCAGCAATCTCCGGCGACCCCCAAACGCACACCAGGCGGAGTGGGGGGGGGGGGCATCTCGCTCAAGGATGACTGAAGGTAGGATTTGCGGTACAGATGAATGGCTGACCCACGCAGCAACCGCGCTCCACATCAGGTAGCATACAACATATCCCAACACAGTGAACGGTAGCTAGAAAAATAACTGCCGTTCAAGAAGTATCAAATATGGCATTTTGTATTGCTACGATAATCGAACGATTAGGATGCTTACTGGAGACCTATGATAATTGTGACTGCGTAAGTTAAGTTGGATGACTGAAATGTGACTGAATAGTTTAAGTAGGATCACTGGAGTCCATTGAAAAATGTGTCGGCTAAGTAGGACGAGTCCATTGGGAAATGTGTAGGTTAAGTAGGACGACCAGAGTCCTAAATGTGTAGGTTAAGTAGGACAACTGGAGTCCTAAATGTGTAGGTTAAATAGGACAACTGGAGTCCTAAATGTGTAGGTTAAGGGGGACGACTGGAGTCCTAAATGTGTAGGTTAAATAGGACAACTGGAGTCCTAAATGTGTAGGTTAAGGGGGATGAGTGGAGTCCTAAATGTGTAGGTTAAGTAGGACGACTGGAGTCCTAAATGTGTAGGTTAAGGGGGATGAGTGGAGTCCTAAATGTGTAGGTTAAATAGGACAACTGGAGTCCTAAATGTGTAGGTTAAGGGGGATGACTCGAGTCCTAAATGTGTAGGTTAAGTAGGACAACTGGAGTCCTAAATGTGTAGGTTAAGTAGGACGACTGGAGTCCTAAATGTGTAGGTTAAGTAGGACGACTGGAGTCCTAAATGTGTAGGTTAAGTAGGACGACTGGAGTCCTAAATGTGTAGGTTAAGAGGGATGAGTGGAGTCCTAAATGTGTAGGTTAAATAGGACAACTGGAGTCCTAAATGTGTAGGTTAAGGGGGATGAGTGGAGTCCTAAATATGTAGGTTAAATAGGACAACTGGAGTCCTAAATGTGTAGGTTAAGTAGGACGACTGGAGTCCTAAATGTGTAGGTTAAGAGGGATGAGTGGAGTCCTAAATGTGTAGGTTAAATAGGACAACTGGAGTCCTAAATGTGTAGGTTAAGTTTGGTGCTCACTTCTCTGGGTTGTCTGGGAACTTGATCCTCAGCTCCTGGTTCTTGTAGGACCTCTTCTCAAAGGTCAGGATCATCTTCTTCACAGAGCTCTCGTCCACCGGCTCGCCCTACGGACCGTCCCCAGGGGAAAGGTGAGCGAAGATTGGAAAAAAAACAAAATGGAGGCCGCAATAATGAGACGCCGTGCCCAGATTCGTTCACGCGCGTACAACAAATAGTGCACGAATCTAGTTCCGTTATATAGTGCACTACTTAACACCCATACATCACCCCAAAAGAAGTGTGCAACTTCATAACATCAATTGTATCACAATATCCCATGATGCATAGCGGTTCTCATTTTCATCGATTCATACGGTGACGTCGAACACATGTCGGCTCGTTTGCGCACGTCACATTCCCTAAACGGTAAATAGTGTAATATTCTGTGTTCGGTAGAAGTAGGGAATGAGGGATTAGGGAACGACGGACAAGGCAAGAAGGTTTTTCTTTTTCCTGAGACTCCCGTGACCATGATCGTGAATATATATATTTAGAGCTTTGCTGCATTTCTAAAAGGGCAAACAGCGGGACACTTTGGCTTTTCCACAACGAGCAGGTAATTTACTTAATTACACCGAAAAGGCCACCCATTATGGGGCTTAAACGCCAATATAGCGTCATTAAGATAATGACAGGGGTGAGAAATGACAATCTTCTGACATTATAGACCATTAGAGCACTTAGCTCAGAGGCGTTCAGCGGACGCGAGGTGGATTCACAGGTGGTGAGAGAAATCAACTTTAACGGCTTTAAAAGGTTTCGAGCAAACTCGTATTGCATTATACTGCACAACCTTTTAACACTTCAATAAAAAAAGGTTCTCCGCTCTACTTTTATGTGTATGCGATGCTAAAGGATGGGAGAAATAGTGAAATAAAACATGGACTCTAAAAGTCCATATCACAGCTGCTAATATGATGGATACCTCAACAGTAAAAAGGGGGCTTTTTATCATAATAAACTACAAAGGACAATGTAAGAGGTTCTTTTTTGGTTATGTCGTTCAGTAATTATCAGCATCAATATGAACTGTTTTAAATAATATTGCCTAATTAAAAGCCCTGTTTGGACCCAATGCCCACTCATTGCCCCAAAGCATAGTAAACAAACGTGAAACCATGAATGAAAGAAGGAAGGAAGGAAGTGAAGGATTGGAGGAAGGAAGGAACAAACTTAGGAATGACAGTGGTCAAGGTAGGAAGGAAGGAAGTGAGCATGCATGTGAGTGTGAAGGAAGGAAGGACGAAAGAAAGGAAGGAAAGAAGGATCAACCCAACAAAGGAAGGAACAAATTGTGTCGAAGGAAGGAAGTAAAGCTAGGAAGAAGGGAAGGATGGAAGTGAAGGTAGGAAGAGGGAACCAATGAAGGAGGGAGGAATAAGCTACGGTAGCAAGGAGGGAACAAACGAAGGACTCAAGGTAGGTAACAAGGAGGGAGGGAAGGAAACCAGTCTACTCACCTCAGGTTCCTCTTCATCGCGGTCCATCAGCTTCTCTAGGATCCTCCTCCTGTCTTCGGTGGTCTCCTCCAGGTCCAGGTCGTCCCCAGGTCCTAGTGCCGCCAAGTCTCTGTGGCGGGCCAGATCTCTGGCTGCCTTCAGCTGTTTCCCTCCTCTGGCCTCCTCTCCCCCAACGCCTCCTCCATCCTCGCCTCGGAGTCGCTTGGCTCCTCTGTCGGGCTGAAGATCAGACGGAGGAAGGGATTAGGAGGCGTAGTGGGAACACAACTCTAGGGGGGACCTTTCAAATATCTAGAGCTTTACGGGGTGCACTGGGTATTCTGAGAAAAGAGCAGCACACCTGTTATCTACCCTGGTTCATTCTCTATGTAGACACTTCCATCCAAGGACACTTTTGAATGACTTCAGATGAATGTCATTAAGGAGCAGGTAGGGGTTAGGGCATCTGGCTCTAGGACGCCCACAGGTAGCCCGCGGACATTGGGGATCATACCCAGTACCTTTCAGCTGGGAGTCAAATGCTCTTACCACTACACTTTCCTCCCCCCCCCCCCCCGAAAAAGTATTTGCACAACGTATGAATAAATAAGAGATCGCCCTAGTGAGGTTAGTACAGAAAAGCCACATGACCATAAACTGAGAGGTGCATTTTAGGCATTTCCATTCAACATGTATAGCACAGTTATGGACCGTTATGTCGACTGAAGAGACAAGCGTGCAGTTTCATGTTACTTCCGGTAGTAAATATGTTTAATTCACAGTACAGACAAACCCCGCATTGGACTCATTTTAAAGCCATCCGCACCACTAAAGAAAAGGAATAACGAATATTCACGACATACACGACACATTCACTATACTTTATATTTACTACGCTTTGCACACATCCGGCCAGATACTTTTAAATAAATACAGCTGGCAAATAAAAGAACACATAACCAAGTTAACTGCTTGGTGACAAAAACAAAGTAGGGTTAGTAAGTAGTTGCACATCACAGCCCGAATCAAGTTATATTTGTTTTTCAGAGAAGCATTCAATATACGGTCATATCAGATGATATGATATAAAGTATAGGCTACATATGTTAACAGTAAATATTGTCAAATGCCCATGTTAGTGTTCCCTCCCGAGCTCAGCGTGAATGAACGTCCAGGTTGCAATATGTGCATCCAAATAGAAACGGACGGAAGTGATGCAACAGCATCTACCTGGTAGTTGAGGAGTTCGCCGACATCCATGTCAGCGGGTTGGCCAAGTTAATGTTAACGTTGAAATATATCGCTTTGGAGTACAGAAGAAGACCGGTTGTTGTTAGCTACCCGGCTAACTATCCTCCACGCAAGGATGCTTGCCGTAAAGTGTGTTTGCCGTAAAAGGTTTCGCTCATTGTCGTGGACATCTCCGGGATGTCGTGTGGCAGGCAAGCTCTGTTGGTCGACCACCCACACACCAAACTTGATTTTGTTTGTCAAGCCAGGATATATATTTATTAATTTTAATATTAAATCAACACATGTGTGTGGTACAGATGCTTTGAGGATTCGTTCAGTTGTGGAAAACATAGGCCTACTCGTCACAGTTAAAGTATATCCTATAAAATCCTTCAGTTAGGGGCATCCAGTTAAAATAATGTGAATAAATGTGAAAATGTGTTAATAGTAATACATGAATATGGGGAATCAAAATGGTATTTATAATTAAATAGAAATATATATAAAAAAGGTTTTTGGAGTATTAATTAGTATCAAAAACGTAAAAGATCAGGCTTGGGACCAGGTAGGGATGAAGCATCTTGCTCTAGGATGCCATAGTTACAATGTGGTTGACTGCAAGTTTATTGTTTGTATTTATTATTATTATGCAATATCATTATCCCATTTGTCGACCCGAAGAGGCACTATTTTACATGAGAAAAGAAAACAATAGTTTTGAATGGTGGGCAGCCAGTTAGAACTGCCCTGAGGAGGAATCACCGTCTGGTTCCACTGCGTCGGCCCCATTCTTCAGACCAACAGTGACGTTTTACACCCTTGATGTATTGTGTGAGGCAGGCAGAAAATTACCAATTCAGCCAGCAGCACGATTGTACTGTACAAGTGATGTGATAAAGAGAGTGTGTTAGTGTGTATTTGTGTGTGTGTGTGTGTGTGCGTGTGTTTGTGTATGTGCGTGGATGTGGGTGTACTGTGTGTGTGGATGTGTGTCTGTGTGTGTGCATGTGCGTGGGTATGTGCATGTACCACGTGTGTGTGTGTGTGTGTGTGTGTGTGTGTGTGTGTGCGTGCGTGCGTGCGTGCGTGCGTGCGTGCGTGCGTGCGTGCGTGCGTGCGTGTGTGTGTGTGTGCGTGCGTGCGTGAGTGTGTGTGTGTGTGGGTCTGCGGGTTTGTGCGTGTGTGTGTGTGTGTGCGTGCTAGAATCGCAGCGTTCTTTACCTGTGCGTTGTCACTGACCAATGGTCTGTGGCAGCAGAAGAAGTAAGATGGAGGACCGGCGCCTACCAAGATGGACGCTAACATACAGGGAGAGCAAAGGAAAGGGAGAAAAGAGTGTGACGAGGGAGGAAAGAGGAAATGTACATCAGTCAATAAAAGGAGCAACATATCTTTATTTGGGTAGAGTCAGGTTTAATGGTGTGGGATTTTATCACAGTTGCTGTTGGAAAGGCTTCGTAACGGTCTGTAAGACTCAAGACCCCAAAGGACCAAGGAAGGAAATAAAAACTCAAAGGAGAAAAAGTTGAGGAGAAAACTTAAGGTGGTTGTTTATAGTACTAGACTACCAGTGAATTCAGATCCATGTCATTAGGAGCAGTTTAGGGTCAGGGGGCATCTTGCTCTAGGATGACTATAGAAGATAAAGACTAGCCTTGTATTTCTGATTCCTACGGCTGCTCTGTGCTCTGCAGTTATTTTTATAACTAGGTTGTGCAGCGCTATAACTTTTCCTTTACAGCTACTCCACTTTTGTTTATTCTCAGCGTCGCTTTGTAAGTGTCTTGTGAGGAAAGTGCGGTGTGACTGAATGGCTGAATGTGAGTGTAAGACTGCGGCTGGTGAGATCCTGAGGGCTGTCTGGGGAGACTGCAGCGATGTCCTCTGTGTCACACGCCGCGCACGGACTGCATTACTACAGTCACATCAGGTCAGACACGGCTGTATCCTGAGCCAGAGGCGGACCAGAGCCCACTCACACGCACGCTCACGTGCACGCTCACATGCATGCTCATTCACTTGCACTCTCACATGCACACTCTCGGAAGCTATTTCCAGCGCAGTTTCGTAGGTGGGAGATGAAGTAGAACAATAGAAAAATAGTTAGAGAGCGAGAGAGAGAAAGAAAGTGAGAAAGGGGGAGGGAGAGAAGGGGGAGAGAGAGATGGAGTGAGAGAGAGAGGGAGCAAACGACGGAGAGAGAGAGATGGAGTGAAGGAGAGGGAGCGAAAGAGACAGAGCGAGAAAAGGAAAAGAAAGAAAGAAATCAAAGAGGCTGATGATGACTGCCCCCCCCCCCCCCCCCCCCCCCCCCCCCCCCTCACTCCCACAAATCCTTCAATCAAGTGGTGTACTGAGATGAGCCAGCTGATTAGCTCTCGGCTGATCTCGGCTGTCATCCAATTAGTGACTGCCCCCCCACACACACACACACACACAGCCTAATCAACATCATAATCAAGGTGGCTGACAGGAAGCCTGATTTGAAATAGGCAGGGAGTGTGGTTGTGATAGATCGAAACAAACAACTTGCTTCTAACGGCAGTAGGAAGTATAATCCAGACTTACACAGTCACAATCTACCGGCTCAGTGAGGAGATGGGCAGCAAGGGAATATATTGTTCATGTCAAGGCAGTCTTAGCTGATAAAGATTCAATATTATATTATTGTATCTTTGCTTATAAAATCTATCTCAATTCAAAGAAATAGAAGTGCTTTGTATTTGTGTTAATGATATACAAAGTGTGCATATCTACGATATATATATATATATATATATATATATATATATATATATATATACGTATCGTAGGTATGCCTGCACACACAAAATGCCCCTCTATTTATATACGATAGTTTGTATTGTGTACTGTTACCATAAAGCCCATATGCATTATGCATTCAAATCTAGTCTACTTTGCAGGGATGTTGTTTTGCCTTCAGTTTACTGGTCTGCCGTGTGCAGAGCGAAGCAGCTAAGGATGTTTATTTAAAGGTGCTGTGGGGCGAAAACATCTCATACCTGCTGGAATAAATCGGGGGGCTAATGAACCATTGCATTCTGCTCTGTTGTGGCTACAATTTGAATGCTAACAACTCATTAGATGCTGCGCTTTTGCATAAATACAATACGTTTAACACCTAGCAAAGACACGTGCACGTGTGTGTACACACACATGCACACAAACTTGCATGCATGCACGCGCACACACACATACACACACACACACACACACACACACACAGGATAAATTAACAAATGGACAGATGTATTCTGGGTAGGATGGCTCTTTCTAGATAAGAGGGAGGAAATACCCCAGCAACGCCCCCATGGATCTCAGGTCACGTGATCACATGATGTCACGTGTATAAGCTGCCATTTTATAATCTCACCGTTATTATAATTATTAAATAACAACTGGTTGCTTGGTTATTCTAGAACGTTTGGTCAAGAAGACTTGACCTTCCTCCATGGAGCTTTGGATCACATGATTGAACCCTTCCTACACGCTGTGGGTTGAAAGCAGAGTCTGAAGCACAACGCAGACCTGTCATCATATACTGTAGCTGTCATCATGTAGCTGCCCAGGGCAGAAGAGAGGCACTAATAACGGGCCAAGAGCACTTTAGAGTGTGTCTGGATGTTGTTGTCTGTGTGTGCTTGTATTGGAGTTAGGAGTGTGATGGAACAAACAGAACAATGAGTTCACAAAAGTTAATTTATGTCTGAAGGAACATTTTAAAACAGTCCAAGAAAGTTACACATTACTGATGGAATTGTTCCAAATGATGGAACATTTTGGAACCCTTTTGAAACGTTTTGGAACACTTTTGGAACCTTGGGGTACATGGAATCCTGAGTCATGTGTTTTGGAACATGGAATCCTGCGCCATGTGTGTCGTCATGACGACATCATGACAACACACATGTGCAGGGAACAGATTGTTCCTGATAGACTCCATGTGGAAACGTATCAACGAGAACAGACGGTTTGCGTGGTCCCACAGACAGTTACTGCGACACAGCTTTTTAATCTGTTGATCTAACTGCAAACACAGTACATATGCTTCGGAAAGCCAGTTCTGTGTCTCGCTCATCCTTCCCAGAAGCCTTTGCACCGTATTTGCACAGTATTTGTCATCAACGAGACAGCAGGATATTAATTTAGCATCGGTGTTTAACGGCAAAACAGTGCCATTAACACTGTGACAACAACACAGGAAGAGGATAACGGGTTCGCAGAGCCACAGCGTTGGCGCGGTAACCGATGTCGCAGCCTTTTGCTGACATTTCCGGCCTTTTTCCAAAGTGACATTGCCTGAACTCCCCGGTTTGCTTACCGCTTAACAAAATAAAAGCGCGCGGCTCCGGGAGCCACCGAGTCTCGGGTCCGCCCGGCCGAGCAGACTGGGCAGATTGGAAACGGGAAGGTTAATGAGATTTTCACAAAGTGTCTGTCTGGCTATTTGAACTGCGATTAAATTGACACACTCTGATTAAAATTAATTGACCTGTGAAATGAGGGTGTCTCTGAGCGGTGCACGGATGAGAGGGGGAAGAGACGGCGTGACAGAAAGAAAGAAAAGAAAAAAAAGAGAGAGAGAGAGAGAGAGAGAGTGTGATGTCGAAAGAAAGAGTTTGGTAACCGAAAGGACAGCTTTGACGGATCACCACAAAGTGAGAGAATGGAAACTACCATTCCCACAATTCCCTCTTGATTCCATCGTGGAAGGCTTGCTTCTTGGCATGGGAGTCATCCCTTAATGTCCACCGAGTTCCACACTTACAATTCCCCAGAAACGTTAACCATCACTGTTACAAGCGGTCTCATCAAATCCCAGTTGAGTCCTCCTTTGTGTCCTGGTGTGTGCCAGTGGGCGGGGGTTTGTATGTTGGACGATCTAACTTCCTGTTTATCATTGTGGGTGAGGGTGGGGAGGTGGAGGTGGAGGTAGGCCCGGAGGAACCCACCAGAGGGCTGAGAGGAAGGTGGAGGTGACAAAGAACTTGGTTTGCTCCTGAGTCTGTGATGGGGATCCTGATCCGGATCCAGGATCCTGGTCTTGATCCTGACCAAGTGCCTGGACCGCGACCTGTTCTGCCAATCAGGGCGACAGTTGTCCCACGCTCTATTAATGGAGGAGTCAGAGTTCACACGCAGATAAGACATCACTGATGAATTCCCACCGAGAGGAGGTGTTCCTCTTAACCTCCAGGACCCTTCAGCTTGTGCTCTCACTCTCCTCCTCCTTCCTGCTCTCTGTCCTCCTCTCTGTCCTCGTCTCATCTCCTCTCTCTCCTCCTCTCATCTCCTCCTCCTCCTCGCTCCTCCTCTCTTCTCTCTCCTCCTCCCACCTCCACTCCCCTGCTTTCTCCTCCACTCTCCTCGGTCACCTCCTCTCTCCTCCTCTCCACCTCCTCCTGCACTCTCCTCCACTCTCCTCCTCTCTCCTCCTCTCTCCACCTGCTCTCTCCTCCTCCCACCTCCTCTGTCCCCATGTCACTCAGCATAGAGACTTTCTTTTTTTTTGTTGGTTAAAGACACGGCTCAGGGTCATGTTCTGTCATCATCATGGCTGTCAGGGGCCCGGCTCAGCGGAAGCTCACCTCAGATAAGCTGGAGCAACAAGCCAGCTAGACGCAGGACATTAAAAGAGCCGGTTGAGCAAAGAGACGATAAAGGCGATGTTCCCCCGGGCCAACCGCCATGCCTCACGGACCAAACAAGGCTGTAACCGGCGGACCCCACCCCCCCCCCCCCCCCCCCCCCCCCCCCCCCCCCCCCACCCCCACACCCCGGGGTTTTAAGTGGAGTAGCGTGGGATCAGATGGGGGGGGTGGGGGGGTGGGGGCATTAGGAGGAACCCAACGCTGGGGAAGACCTTGGTATCGCTGCGATAAAACACAAAGTAAGGAGTAGCGCTCCAAGAGCTGGGCTTTTTGTGTTGCTCCGTGCGGCGTTGCACCGTGCTGTGTCGGGACTCTGCTCTGGCCTGCTCCGCCATGAATAACGGCCTCGCTGGCTACGCTGCTAACTTTACCTGTCACAATGTTGTGGCGCCACTGCCTCCGCCTCCCCTTCTTTCATTCTTTATGAATAGTTCAAGGTTTTTAGTGGAGATGTGCACAGCCTGCTTAGGAATCCTGAACACTGCACTGTGTGTGTTGTGTGTGTGTTGTGTGTGTGTGTGTGTGTGTGTGTGTTAGTGTGGGTGTGTGTGTGTGTGTGTGTGAGATAGAGATTGTGTGTGTGCATGCCTGTTTGTGTGGCCACACACGCATGCTTGAAGGCAAAATAATGAGTGGATATTTGCATACAAGCACACTCCTGAGTGTGTGTGTGTTTGTGTTGTGTGTCTGTGTTTGTGTTGTGTGTGTGTGGGGGTGAAAGTGTGTGTATGTGTGTGTGTGTGGGGGGGGGTGAGTGTATATATGTATGTGTGTGTGTGTGTTTATGTGTGTGTGTGTGTGTGTGGGGGGAGTGAGTGTATATGTGTGTGTGTGTGTGTGTGTTTTTTTGTGTGTGTGTGTGTGTGTGTGTGTGCGTGCGTACGTGTCACAACTTGTTTTACTACTGCAAAAAAAAGGACGCAGCCACAGCTAAGTGCGTCAGCCGCGTTTACACGTCACTGCAGGCTGCTTCCACACGCCGAACACGCCTCCCAGTTATAGAAGCATCGTCCTCATGAAATATGATCCCCCGCTACTGCCCAGCGGCCAACCGGTTACTACGGAAATCGAGGAGACGTTTTGAATGGGGGGGGGGGGGGGGGGGGGGGGGGGGATGCGTCCGGAGGGCCAAGTCCAGCATGGTGGAGAAAACAGCCGCCTTCACGGTCAGTGGATAAAGCGACAACCTCTGGAGAGCCACATTCGCTGGCTGGTCCCAGCCTAACTGGTCGCACACAGCTTCCTTCAAAGCCCGCCTCGTTTCATGCTTCAGCTCGAGTCAACCGATGTTACGTCGCTTCTGCCACGCGCCAAAGGTGTTTTCCTGACGGAGCAGGTCCATGCAACACAAATGTCTCAGTATAATTAATAACGGACTCAAAATAACAAGACGCCTTTGCGAAAATGAGGACAAAAGGGTCCGGGGGTTCCTGTGGGACGCAGACGCAGGACAGCAGAGCGAGCAGGGATCTGATGGCAGGGAGCCCACATGAACTCCCTAGAACTGAAGGTTCTGCCCAGCTCCTCCTCAACAGCTCAAAGCTCCACTACCTGTACCGCTCTTTTTACTCCTCCCACTACTCCTCTTCTAACTCCTCTTAAACACAACTCATCTCTCGGTTCTGTTCCTCTTATTGGTCCTCCTTCTCTCTTATCTCCTCCTGAACATCTCCTAACTCCTCTTCCTTGCTCCTCTTCTAACTCCTCCTGAACATCTCCTTACTACTCTCTTTACTCCTCTTCTAACTCCTCCTGAACATCTCCTTACTCCTCTCCTTACTCCTCTTCTAATTCCTTCTGAACATCTCCTTACTCCTCTTCTAACTCCTCCTGAACATCTCCTTACTCCTCTTCTTGCTCCTCTTCTAACTCC
>JACYXH010000832.1:145000-155000 GCA_026745465.1 Lota lota
TGTGTGCCTGTCTGCCTGCGTGCCTGTCTGCCTGGGTGCCTGTCTGTCTGCGTGCCTGTCTGCCTGCGTTTCTGTCTGTCTGCGTGCCTGTCTGTCTGCGTGCCTGTCTATCTGCGTGCCTGTCTGCCTGCGTCCCTGTCTGCCTGCGTGCCTGTCTGTCTGCGTGCCTGTCTGCCTGCGTGCCTGTCTGTCTGCGTGCCTGTCTGTCTGCGTGCCTGTCTGCCTGCGTGCCTGTCTGTCTGCGTGCCTGTCTGTCTGCGTGCCTGTCTGCCTGTCTGCTTGCATGTCTGCCTGCGTGCCTGTCTGTCTGCGTGCCTGTCTGCCTGTCTGCTTGCCTGTCTGCCTGCATGCCTGTCTGTCTGCATGCCTGTCTGTCTGCCCCAGAAAAGTACACTACACTTACCTGTAGACTTCTGTCACTTATTGCAAGGCACCGACAATAATCAAACACAGAATGTATACATGTGTAATCAGTCAGGTGTATATGCAGGATGTATACATGTGTAATCAGTCAGGTGTATATGCAGGATGTATACATGTGTAATCAGTCAGGTGTATATGCAGGATGTATACATGTGTAATCAGTCAGGTGTATATGCAGGATGTATACATGTGTAATCAGTCAGGTGTATATGCAGAATGTATACGTGTGTAATCAGTCAGGTGTATATGCAGAATGTATACATGTGTAATCAGTCAGGTGTATATGCAGGATGTATACATGTGTAATCAGTCAGGTGTATATGCAGGATGTATACATGTGTAATCAGTCAGGTGTATATGCAGGATGTATACATGTGTAATCAGAGACATGTGTATGCAGGATGTATACATGTGTAATCAGAGACATATGTATGCAGGATGTATACATGTGTAATCAGAGACATGTGTATGCAGGATGTATACATGTGTAATCAGAGACATGTGTATGCAGGATGTATACATGTGTAATCAGTCAGGTGTATATGCAGGATGTATACATGTGTAATCAGTCAGGTGTGTATGCAGGATGTATACATGTGTAATCAGAGACATGTGTATGCAGGATGTATACATGTGTAATCAGAGACATGTGTATGCAGGATGTATACATGTGTATTCAGACATTATACGTGTATATGTTACACCAGTGTGTCCCAACCTTGGGGTACAATCAGTGTACCCCCTCCCCTGACGTGGGGTGGGGGGGTTGGGTGTCTCCCTGTGGGGGGGCGGCGTGGGAAGGAGGGATGCTGGGGGTTCTGACACACGTCAGCGCTCTCGCATCAAGAGGTGAGAGCGGGGGAGAAACCCTGTAGACGGGGTGAGGAATAAACACATCAGGACCCCGCCAGAATTGTGTTCATGTATCACTAGTTCACATTTATACCCTCTCTAGCTCTCCCTCTCTCCCTCGCTCTCACTCCATCCCTCTCTCCCTCTCTCTCAATCCATCCCTCTCTCCCTCACTCTCACTCCATCCCTCTCTCCCTCACTCTCACTCCATCCCTCTCTCACTCCATCCCTCTCTTCATGTCTCTTACTCCATTCCTCTCTCCCTCTCACTCCATCTCTCTCTACACACACACACACGCGCGCGCACACACACACACACACACACGCACGCACACACACACACACACACACACACACACACACACACACACACAACTACTCACCTTACACACACTGTAACTAGCATTCCCCCCTCCTCCACACCTCCTCTCCAACGCCTGCATTCTCCTCCTCCACCACCTCCCTCTTTCTGGGAGGCACCAGTGGTGCCAGGCCACTGATCAAGCGATCAGACCCCCATCAAGAGCAGCCCTGCTGGGCCTCCTGATCTGCCAGGTTAGCCCTCTGAAAACACCACCACTACCACCACCATCAGCACCACCACCACCACCACCACCACCAGCCTCCAGGGCTCTGGTTTGTACAAGGCTGTAAAGATGTCGATAGAACCTCACTTACAGTGGAGGAAATATTAAGCGTGGGGCTGTGTGTGTGTGTGTTTGTGTGTGTGTGTGTGTGTGTGTGAGTGTGTGAGAGTGTGTGAGAGTGTGAGTGCTTGTGTGTGTGTGTGTGTGTGTGTGTGAGAGAGAGTGTGTGTGCGTGAGACAGATGGGAGGGAGATTGAGAGACAGAAAGAGAGAGAGGCAGCATCATCCCTTCCCATTGGTCCATTTAGTCAGCCAATCAACCGTTATTAATTAGTTTGGAGTGACAGACATGATGCCTTAAACACTTTATATTGGAAGGATTAAAGTTCAACACACATACACACACCAAATTTGCTAAGTAAACACACATACAGACACACACACACACACACTCTCTCACACACACACACACACACACACACACACACACACTCACTCACTCATGAAGAGCTGAAGTCTTATCAGCTCAGTGGGACTGCTGACAGCTGCAACTCTGTATGTCTGTCTGCCTGTTTATCTGCCTGCCTCTCTGTCTGTCTGTTTGTCTGCCTGCCTGCCTCTCTGTCTGTCTGTCTGTCTGTCTCTGCAGCAGGTGTATATAGAAGCATGTACTCTGAAGCAGGTGTATATAGAAGCATGTACTCTGAAGCAGGTGTATATAGAAGCATGTACTCTGCAGCAGGTGTATATAGAAGCATGTCTCTGCAGCAGGTGTATATAGAAGCATGTTTCTGCAGCAGGTGTATATAGAAGCATGTCTCTATAGCAGGTGTATATAGAAGCATGTCTCTATAGCAGGTGTATATAGAAGCATGTCTCTATAGCAGGTGTATATAGAAGCATGTCTCTGCAGCAGGTGTATATAGAAGCATGTACTCTGCAGCAGGTGTGCAGTGCGGATAGGAGCGGTGGAGAATCGAATGACAGGTCTAGTAGACGTTCGGTTGGGGAGATGCCAGATCTTTAGCTCCGCCGGCTCACTGGATGAGACACTGAGCGGTTTCATTCAGAGAGGGCTGCTTGTGAGTTGACGATGAGCGATGTGTTTTTAATTGACTTTATGTACTGCGCTTTCATTCGTGACCGTCTCCTGACATTATTGCGGTAATCTAGTATTATTCAGGCTTGGATGATGCTTGAAGGAGTAATGTAAAATGTGACAGTAAAATAATTTAAAAAAGAATACCTCAAAAGTCTACAACTTTTTCATTAAATGTACCATAGTTCTCTCTTCATTTATGTCTGTGTTTTCATTAAGATATTATTTTTACTGTTGTCTATTTAATCTATTGATTTTGACATTGCTCTTATCCACCTGTGCTCAGCAGTGCAAAACCAAGCTGGGAAGTGAAATCAGCCTGAAATCAACCAGAAATCAACCAGAAATCAACCTTCAAATCAACCAGAAATCCGTCATTAACATGGATATGAAGAAAACGGCTGTATTTAAAAGCCTGCTTTGATCCAAGCTCCCACACACAGAACATTAATGTATACTCAATTTACATATCTTTGAACAAACTCAACCTTCTTAATTTAACCCCCTTTGTGCAAAGTGTGGCTTTTTGAATTTTGTTCAGTATGGTGACTTTTGGCAGAAAATTACACTTTCCTCTCATTCTCACCCTTTCCCCGTCTCTCTCTCTCTTTTTGCTGCCTACAGCGTGAAATGAAAAGCAATGTATTCACAACTCCAGGATAAACACAGGGCTCGGATGAGGTTGGCGTCCATCCAGGAGTTGAAATCTGGAAAGGACCCAAACACTTTCATCGCTGAAAGTTTGTCCTTTTTTGGATTAAAAAACATAAAAATTCTAATTTGACTGTACTGACCGACAGTGAATACAGGGACAGGTCATTAAGGAGCAGGTAGGGGTTAGACAGTACAGAGACAGGTCACTAAGGAGCAGCTAGGGGTTAGACAGTACAGACAGGTCATTAAGGAGCAGGTAGGGGTTAGACAGTACAGAGACAGGTCATTAAGGAGCAGGTAGGGGTTAGACAGTACAGAGACAGGTCATTAAGGAGCAGGTAGGGGTTAGACAGTACAGAGACAGGTCACTAAGGAGCAGCTAGGGGTTAGACAGTACAGACAGGTCATTAAGGAGCAGGTAGGGGTTAGACAGTACAGAGACAGGTCATTAAGGAGCAGCTAGGGGTTAGACAGTACACAGACAGGTCATTAAGGAGCAGCTAGGGGTTAGACAGTACAGACAGGTCATTAAGGAGCAGGTAGGGGTTAGACAGTACACAGACAGGTCATTAAGGAGCAGGTAGGGGTTAGACAGTACAGAGACAGGTCATTAAGGAGCAGGTAGGGGTTAGACAGTACAGACAGGTCATTAAGGAGCAGCTAGGGGTTAGACAGTACAGAGACAGGTCACTAAGGAGCAGGTAGGGGTTAGACAGTACAGAGACAGGTCATTAAGCAGCAGGTAGGGGTTAGACAGTACAACACAAAGCCAAACACAAAGAGCAACATCACAGAAATTGTCAATTGTCCAGTTGTTTAACAGTTTTGTTGGGTGAGCTATCACTACTAGAATAACATCAACAAATGACTAGGCGTACAGATGTTCGGCAGAGGTCTAGTCGGCAGTTGGTACAGTTGGTTCCCCCGGAAACGGTTTTGAGGTTGGACCACAACGCATCAGCGCGTTTTCCGAAGGCGCTCGCCAGTCCAATCCATCAGGCGGGTTGTAACACCAATTCAGCAGGCGTCTGCCATCTTTGCTGAAGGATGACCTCACACAGCCGTCGTTCCTCCTGCCGCCAAAACCAAAGCAGCGGGAAATGAAAAAGACTGAATATGTGAGCGGTGGGGTCTCATTTGTTATTTAAAAAGAAAAAAACCGAAAGAAAACCCTGAGGGCCAAAAAGAAAACGGATTCGTGGTTTGAAGGGAGGGCAGGACGGATGATCTGAAGGAGGTGAACTTAGAGCCGCGTTTTCTTTGACTGTCATTATTTAGTTTGTCTCAGCACCAAAAGCATCCAGGAAGCAAGGAAGAAAGTGCTCGATGAAGCACGCCTCTCCCTGGCACTTCCCTCGCCTCTCCGTAGCATCAATCCCGGAAGGGCCTCTGAAAGCAGGAGCCATATTTAATATTTGGGCTTCTTCCGGCTGTGAGTCATGGTGGACGGCAGTAAATCAGACAGCGCTGCTGACCCTGTGGTGATCACTCATCCACTGGCCTCAGTTCCTCCTGGCCCGGGTTGCTGCCAATCCAGACCAATGAATCAAAGTCTGCTCTAATTGACTGATTAAGACCGTAATGTGTCTCCGGGACCAAGAAATGGCTGGATCATTAAACCCTGGCGTCGTCTGACTGGCACTAAAATGGTGGACTTTTGGGGACAGTTTCTACCGAATCTCTGTGGAAACTGGCACTAAAATGGTGGACCTTTGGGGACAGTTTCTACAGAATCTCTGTGGAACTTTCCTTTTAGTCGCCTGGTGTGTAAATTAGCTAGACGTCGTTAAAAAAAGAAGAAGTATAATTTCCACTCTAGGAGAATGTAACCACACTAGGCGTGACCTTCAGTGTGTTCGGTTGAAGGTCATGCCTAGCTAATTGACTGCCACCATCTGGTTATTAAAATACGTTGGCATTCAACAAACAGAGGACACGCGCCCAAGCTAGCATACATAGACAAGGAAACAGGGACGTTAAGCGCGTGGAATGACGTGGGGTGCATGTACATCGGGTACATTCACATGTAACCTGTATTTACATGCATCGCAGCAGTAGCGTTGGTTTTTCTGTTGTTCTGAAGCCACACACAGATCTATGCTAACGGTTACTACACCATCTGCAGATAACACGAAAGCAACCCTCTGAAGCTAACAACAAGCTAGCAGGCTAAACAGTTTAGCTGTTATAGCTATGGCTATAAAGAAAGGAACAATTAGGAGCTCGACATCACAATGCATCACATATTCTTGGCTCTAACATGTTTTTCCCGAAAGCATATTAAAGGACTTTATGACTGTAATAATAATGTAACTATAACTATGATAACTATAATGTGGTCAGGGGCCATTAATTACTGTTTACTATTTGGTCCGATCATTTGGCAGACACATGCCGTTAAGGAGCAGATAGGGCGTCCTTCTCTTAGGATAACTGCAGGTCAGACTGTGGGCATGGACCAGACCATGGTGGTGTGATGTCATCGATGATGTCATCCATGACAAAACAGTTCACCCTATGGACCTCGGCCAGAGGGGCTTGGCTTCTCCGTCTTGTTCTCTAAGTCGAATCAATCAAACACAGATTACGTCGTGTCAATCAAACGCCTATCCACCCATCTGCTCCTCTTGGAAAGGGGAGGGGGGAGGGGGACAGGAGAGGGAGGGAGGAGAAGCTAAAGAAATAGGGCTTCAACTGCATGTCGGTCAAGCCGCTCTCTCTCTCTCTCTCTCTCTCTCTCTCTCTCTCTCTCTCTCTCTCAAGTTTCCCATGCAGGTAGAAAGGTTTTGTTGTGAGGAGTTTGAGATTTTAGATTTTTATCTGTAGTGGGGCGCCTCACACTCTGACCAATCAGGGTAGGAAGAGGCGTGTCAGAGGTCAGTGATGTCAGTAAGTCACCTGGCCTGCTGGGTCACACCTGTGTGATCTGAACGATCGGAATCATTGAAGGACCCCTAATTTACCACCAGGTGGGATTTTGACTGGCCATTACAAGCCATTTCAGAATCCAAGATGGATGATGGATGGATTGGTCTACCAGCTCGCCCAGTGGACTGTAACAACTGGTCGGCTGAATTATCCATCATACGTCTGGCATCACACCAACATCACACCTGGTGGTCAAATGGGGGCTCTTTAATGGTTTTAAATGAAAGAGACGACACTAGAACAGGATCCAGAGAAAGAGAAGACTCACACAGAGGGAAGGCAGAGGCGAGGGAACAAGGGAGGGATGTGTTGCAGAGAGCAGAAGTATGGAGGAAGGAGAGAGGGGTACAGGGAGGGAGGGAGAGAGAGAGAGAGAAATAGGGAAGTAGAAGGAGAGAGGGATTAAGGGAGAGTAGATAGGGAAGGGAAGATGAAGGGAAGGAGTGAGAGGGAGGAAGGATGGGAAGGGAGAGAAGTGAGACGGGGAAAGAGGAAGTAGGGAAAGTCGAGCGAGAGAGAGGGAGAGGAGAGAGTGAAAGAAGAGAGGGAGAGGAGAGAGTGAAAGAAGAGAGGGAGAGGAGAGATTGAAAGAAGAGAGGGAGAGGAGAGAGTGAAAGAAGAGAGGGAGAGGAGAGAGTGAAAGAAGAGAGGGAGAGGCAACCATTAATTATGTATGATGGCCTCTGCTTCTCCTGCCAGCCAAGCGCCCACTCGCCGCTTTCCTCTGACGTTTAATTTGTCTGGAAATCAGCGAGCGTGGCGGCTGATTACCGCGTCCGTCTGCCCGCGTCTCCGTCTCGCTGACACCGAGGTGAGGACGCAAGCTGTTACGCACGCGTGTGCGTCCGCCCCGGGACTTGAGTTTGAAAAGATACATGTACCTATCACTGAAGGGAAAACAAACGGGAATAAGAGTACGGCGACGAACAGCAGATTCTCGAACACCGTAGCCGGACGTTAGACGTGACCTTTAACGGTGCGTTATGGGCATCGCGTACAGGGATGTACTGCGCGTACTGCGCGGCACCCGATCTGTGCGCTCCGATCTCAAACAGCAACGCACAGTGTCGACGCCCCCCGAATAGTGCACCCTGTGGGGAACGAGTGAGCGATTTCGGACGAGGCCCTAGGTTTGTGCGAATCCGCCATCCAGTCATTATCATGGGTTGTGCATCCCATAATAAGCCGGTGAAGGCGACAGTCCAGCAGCAGGCTTTCCTCGCTAATCAAACCCTGAGGGATACGTGCTGCCCTACTGTCTGCCAGACTAATGTTGTCTTGTTATGTTGTAGGCCGAGTGTATTGTATTGTGTTATATAGTAGGCCTATTGTAGGGTATAGTATTGTGTTGTTATATTGTAGTGTAGGATATTGTGTTATATTGTAGGCCCTAGTATTGTTATATTGTAGTGTATGATATTGTGTTATATTGTAGGCCTATTGTAGTGTATAGTATTGTGTTATATATAGGCCTGTTTTAGTGTATGGTATTGTAATGTTATATTGTAGGCAGATTGTTGTGTATGTATTCTATAGTAGTGTGTATTGTACAGAGGCTATGAGCAATGTTTAAGTCTTCAGCACATATATCTAAATCTTGGGTTAAAAAAACGTAGTATTTGCTCTTGTAGTATGCCTGCAGCCTGGCTGGTTTAATTATTTATGAGGTCATAAAATAAGTCAAGAACACACACACACACACACACACACACACACACACACACACACACACACACACACACACACACACACACACACACACACACACACACACACACACACACACACACACACACACACACACACACACACACACACACACACACACACACACACACACACGCGCGCGATTCAATGCTGCTACCTGGTGGTCATTTAACGCCATAGCCCAAACATAGCCACCATTACGTGAAAAGGCTTCCGTTTAAAAAGCTTTAAAAACCAAAGAGAATCATGTTTTTAATAATATATTCTCCATTGCAGTTCATGAAGCACTTTAACAATCGAAAAATGTCAGACAGGCAGATGATTATCTATATTATTATTATTATTATTATTATTATTATTATTATTATTATTATTATTATTATTATTATTATTATTATCATCAGAATTATTAAGTAATTAGTATCAGTACATCTTGTAGAATAGGATCTAAATACATCATAGCAACATCACACATCACAAGAAGACATTCAATTAGACCTAGTCAATTACAACAGAAAGCAGAAGATTGTATAAAAACCCATGGAAGAAAAAGTGTTGAAAAAACTGTACAACGACGCGAAGAAAGTCAACAAGATTGATCTCTTCCAGTTCATCGTTACTGTATCCCTATTTTTAGATCTGGTGGCGTCCCCTTTTAAAACGTTTACAAAAGGCGCCTCACGCTGATTGGCTGATTAGCAGCTGTATTTGTGACATCACAAAAACAGGCCACAAAGGCTAAAACGACAGACTACTGGTCAACAAACCGGATCCTACTGGTTTACTACTGGTGTGGGTTATGTGACCAGGACCCTGTGGAACTCCCTGGCGATAACAGCGTGGCTGTTGCCGTGGGAGACCGTTGCCACGAGCAGCTTGGTGCCGGGACAGGCGGCCATGATGGACAGGTCCTGCTTCAGGGACTGATGCGGCTGCAACAAGATGGCTCTGGGGGAGGGAGGGAGAGGGAGAGACAGAGAGACAGAGAGACAGAGAGAGAGAGAGAGAGCGAGAGAGAGAGAGAGAGAGAGAGAGAGAGAGAGAGAGACAGAGAGACAGAGAGACAGAGAGAGAGAGAGAGAGACAGAGAGAGAGACAGAGAGAGAGAGAGAGAGAGAGAGAGAGAGAGACAGACAGACAGACAGACAGACAGACAGACAGACAGACAGACAGACAGACAGACAGACAGACAGACAGAGAGATAGAGAGACAGAGAGACAGAGAGACAGAGAGACAGAGACAGAGACAGAGACAGAGACAGAGACAGAGACAGAGACAGAGACAGAGACAGAGACAGAGACAGAGACAGAGAGGGGGGATTAGGGAGAGATAGAGACACAGACAGACAGATAGAGGGAGACAGAGTCAGAGAGTGATTGAGAAACCAGTTTTTGGATAACAATGGTTCCCTTTGCTGCATTGCACTCGATGCTTTGATTACGCAAACATTAGCAGTGACAATCTGTCAACCCTCTGCTATGCGACCTCGACTTGAAAAGCACCAGCATTGTGAGACCATCTGGATCGTCAACTCTTGCGTTTCACAACGACATTCACCCTGGCCTCGGCTGGGCAGCCATTGATTTCCAAATGTGGGCACTGCCAATCAGATTAAACAGCTTATTCTTTGCTCTTGCCGAATCCACCGAAAACATCGTCCCTTCCGAGGAAAGCCTTCCTGGCTGATTTCTGTTCGTCTTTTGACATTGTTATGTCATAAGCCAAAACCCCGTCCCCTAGCTGTGATTGG
>JACYXH010000832.1:160000-190000 GCA_026745465.1 Lota lota
GACATTGAGAGACAGTAAGTGTGCAGCCATGTGAGACTACAACGTCTTTCAAACACGTAGCATGTCTCTGGACCTTCCATGTGGACATTTCACGTGGATTGTATCCATTGGGTTCAAAGAGGTCGATATTTATAAAGATAAATGTAATAGTTTACATGTTGGGGGGGGGTCACACTTTGGCAGGTTTGATCTACACAAAATGTTCTGCGCTGGGGTTAGACGCCCTCAGAAACACAACTCACTCATGTTACACAACCGCGGTGCGATCACCGTCGATCGCACACGCCGTGGTTACCGCACGACGACGGCGTGCGGTAACCACGGCGACGCGGCCCACCCACCAGATGCTGTCTATGGAGCGGCGTTCGCACTTCTCCCCCCGCGTGGAGTACGCCTCCTCGATCACCAGGTTCCCGTCGGTGTCGTGGGCCGCGTTGAACACCGTCACCACCCGCGACGGGACGCCCAGCACCCGCATCACTGTGGGGGGGGGGGGGGGGGGGGAGACACACTGGTCACTGTGGGGGGGGGGGGAGGGGGGAGACACCCTGGTCACTGTGGGGGGGGGGGAGGGGGTGGGAGACACCCTGGTCAGTGGGGGGAGGGGGAGACACCCTGGTCACTGTGGGGGGGGGGGAGGGGGGAGACACCCTGGTCACTGTGGGGGGGAGGGGGACACCCTGGTCACTGTGGGGGGGGGGGAGGGGGGGGGAGACACCCTGGTCAGTGGGGGGAGGGGGAGACACCCTGGTCACTGTGGGGGGGGGAGGGGGGGGGGAGACACCCTGGTCAGTGGGGGGAGGGGGAGACACCCTGGTCACTGTGGGGGGGGGGGAGGGGGGGAGACACCCTGGTCAGTGTGGGGGGGAGAGGGAGGAGGGGGGAGACACCCTGGTCAGTGTGGGGGGGGGGGGAGGAGGGGGGAGACACCCTGGTCAGTGGGGGGGGGCATCACCACCACCACCACCACCACCACCCACCTGTGCAGAGGACACAGGCGAACACCCAGCACTGCCCGTAGCGGACGGGCCGGAAGTTGGACTGCGCCCAGCGGGTCAGGATGTCCGCGCTGCCGCTCCACTCCGTGGGGGCCACGCCCGCAAGGTACCGCCCGTCCCACTTCCCCTGCAGCACCCCGCGGTCGTCGTTACAGTTCACCTGCGCCGGCAGAGAGAGGGGTACCGTGAGCAGAAGTGGGCCCACGGCGCACAACACACAGGAGCACAACACACTGGCTGACTGGGTGACCTCCTGGGTCAGCCCCCAGGACCTCCTCCGAGGCATGGGTTTAAAAGGTTGTCATCAGGACTACCCCAAACACACGTCACTTTACTGGTGACTGGTCGCTATAATCCAAGACATTATTCAGCATTTAGTGGTCGCTTTGATCCAAATAAAGTATTCACAGTGAATTCAGATGCATTTCATTAAGGAGCACGTAGGGGATAGACAGTACAGAGACAGGTCATTAATGAGCAGTTAGGGGTTAGACAGTACAGAGACAGGTCATTAATGAGCAGTTAGGGGTTAGACAGTACAGACAGGTCATTAAGGAGCAGGTAGGGGTTAGACAGTACAGAGACAGGTCATTAAGGAGCAGGTAGGGGTTGGACAGTACAGAGACAGGTCACTAAGGAGCAGGTAGGGGTTAGACAGTACAGAGACAGGTCATTAAGGAGCAGGTAGGGGTTAGACAGTACAGAGACAGGTCATTAAGGAGCAGGTAGGGGTTAGACAGTACAGAGACAGGTCATTAAGGAGCAGGTAGGGGTTAGACAGTACAGAGACAGGTCATTAAGGAGCAGGTAGGGGTTAGACAGTACAGAGACAGGTCATTAAGGAGCAGTTAGGGGTTAGACAGTACAGAGACAGGTCATTAAGGAGCAGGTAGGGGTTGGACAGTACAGAGACAGGTCACTAAGGAGCAGGTAGGGGTTAGCCAGTACAGAGACAGGTCATTAAGGAGCAGGTAGGGGTTAGACAGTACAGAGACAGGTCACTAAGGAGCAGGTAGGGGTTAGACAGTACAGAGACAGGTCATTAAGGAGCAGGTAGGGGTTAGACAGTACAGAGACAGGTCATTAAGGAGCAGGTAGGGGTTAGACAGTACAGAGACAGGTCATTAAGGAGCAGGTAGGGGTTAGACAGTACAGAGACAGGTCATTAAGGAGCAGGTAGGGGTTAGACAGTACAGAGACAGGTCATTAAGGAGCAGGTAGGGGTTAGACAGTACAGAGACAGGTCATTAAGGAGCAGGTAGGGGTTAGACAGTACAGAGACAGGTCATTAAGGAGCAGCTAGGGGTTAGACAGTACAGAGACAGGTCATTAAGGAGCAGGTAGGGGTTAGACAGTACAGAGACAGGTCATTAAGGAGCAGGTAGGGGTTAGACAGTACAGAGACAGGTCACTAAGGAGCAGGTAGGGGTTAGACAGTACAGAGACAGGTCATTAAGGAGCAGGTAGGGGTTAGACAGTACAGAGACAGGTCATTAAGGAGCAGGTAGGGGTTAGACAGTACAGAGACAGGTCATTAAGGAGCAGGTAGGGGTTAGACAGTACAGAGACAGGTCATTAAGGAGCAGGTAGGGGTTAGACAGTACAGAGACAGGTCATTAAGGAGCAGGTAGGGGTTAGACAGTAGAGAGACAGACCATTAAGGAGCAGGTAGGTATCATCAAACCCGAGGTCACTATATGTAAGCAGGAAGGGGGTTCCTCACCATGGCACAGACCACCCTGCTCAGGTAGACGGGGTCAGAGCGCCGTAGGTAGTCTACCTGTTCGTCACGCTGGTGCTGAGGACTCACCTGGAGCATGCTCAGACACGCCTCCAACACCTGGGGCTCGTACTGGGAGCACACCATACACAACACACGTTACACAATATACTACACACACTATATACAACACACACCATACACAATGCACAACACACACCATACACAACACGCACTATCCACAATATACAATACACACCATACACAACACACGTTACACAATATACAACACACACCATACACAATGTACAACACACACCATACACAATGTACAACACACACCATACACAATGCACAACACACGTTACACAATATACAACACACACCATACACAATGTACAACACATAATACACAACACGCACCATCCACAATATACAACACACAAAACACAATATACAACACACACCATACACAACACACGCTACACAATACACAGCACACACTATACATACACAATATACAACACACACCATACACAATGTACAACACACAATATACAACACACACCATACACAATATACAACACACAATACACAACACAAACAATATACAACACACAAAACACAATATACAACACACACCATACACAATATACAACACACAACACACACACGCATGCATGGCCCCACCTGCCCGAAGGCCCAGGGCCGGCTGCTGACGTTGAGGTGGGTGCCCATGTAGACCAGGCCGTAGTCGCTCTGAACGTACTCCTGGAGGTCCAGGTCCATGTACACAGAGTCCTCTGGAGGACGGAGACAGCACACCTCAGCCACCCTCCATAACCAACGTTATCCTTAGACATGAATCGTTGACCGTTAATAGTTCATGGTTCATCCGGTACGGATCGAATGCTTCCATCGTTCTCGGCCTCACTTCCGAGTCGCTTTCGAGTAACTGTACGCGTATACGCGAATCGGCTGCTATCATTGGCCGACGCCAGGGACAGCAGGGAATCGCAGCTACGTGATTGGACGATCCCAGTAACCGTAGCGAAACTTATACCTTTGATCCAGGGGTTGCAGAGCAGGACGAAGCCGCCCACCACATAGTGCTGGTGGCCCAGAGGGCTCTCGATGTGCACCGCCAGCCCATACAGGCCCACGGAGGCCGAAGCAGGGGAGCAGAGTTGGATGGTGGCTGACATGGGACTCATGTCTCCTGGGGAGCAGTGAGCCGACCAGCCGGGGACGGACGGCATTCCCCTGGACCACTGCACAGGGATCGTCTCCACTAGATTGCCTGCATGGAGGGGTGTGTGTGTGTGTGTGTGTGTGTGTGTGTGTGTGTGTGTGTGTGTGTGTGTGTGTGTGTGTGTGTGTGTGTGTGTGTGTGTGTGTGTGTGTGTGTGTGTGTGTGTGTGTGTGAGAAAGATTGATCAACAGTCATTTAACAGACCACCATCATAAGATACACCATTATAGATTATGCACATGCACGCACACACACATTATAATATACGTGTTAACATACGCACAAGCACATACACAAACACACAAGCATTGGTTTTGCACACATTCATGTGCACGCACACGCACACGCACGCACGCACACACGGCACACCACACACGTGATGAACACACACACACACACACACACACACGCACACACACACACGCGCGGGTGACACAGACGTTCCATGACGGTAATATCTAAGAGGTCACTCTTTGTACGGTGACGACACAGCTCGACGTTCTCGTTTTGAGCTCCTCGCTGTACCCAGAAGAACCCGGAAGACGAGGTTCTCCGTGCGAGGCCTCCACACACGGCCCTGGAACAGCAGCATGAGCTTGAAGGGCTGCCCGCGACGGAGCACCAGATCCTGGGAGCCCAGACCCAGCGTGTGGTGGGCCCTCTGGTTCTCCCGGGGCTCCAGGTTCACATACTGCAGCAGGCAGGGCTCCTCCTCTGGGGGAGGAGAGGGGGAGAGGGGAGGAGGAGAGGAGGGGAGGGGGAGAGTGGAGGGAGCGAGGGGGATGGGGGGAGGAGGGGAGGGAGAGGGGAGGAGGGGAGGAGGAGAGCAGGAAGAGAGAGGAGAGGTGGAGAGGAGATGGGATGGGAAAGGTAGAGAGGAGACGAGGAGAGAGTGGAGGGAGCGAGGGGATTGGAAAGGTAGAGAGAGAAGAAGAGAGTGGAGGGAGCGAGGGGGATGGGGGGAGGAGGGGAGGGAGAGGGGAGGGGGAGAGGAGGGGAGGAGAGGTGGAGAGGAGATGGGATGGGAAAGGTAGAGAGGAGAAGAGGAGAGAGTGGAGGGAGCGAGGGAGATAGGGGGAGGGGAGTCAGGTAGAAACTTGGTCATGCCGCACTTTGATTTTCTGTGTCTCTACTCCAACATTGATTAAATACCTTCATTGTTCTTTAAAGTTTGCTCTAACAAAGTTGACTGAATATCATGAACATTGCACGGTTCCCTATGTCAGTGGTTCCCAACATTTTTGCCGCCCTTACCTTCAACCCCTTCAACATGCCACGAGGCCCTATTCACCTGAGCACACCGAGTCCCACGCAGGTTGGGAGACACTGCCCCCTTGCAGAAAGTCCTCCCCTCGCACCTACATTTAGCAGACGCTTTGATCCAAAGCGACTCACAAAGGTTCACGCACACATTCACGCACACACATTCACACACCGACGGCGGTGTCAGCCACGCAAGCCAAGCTTGTCGGGAGCGGTCAGGGTGAGGCGTCTCGCTCGGGGACACCTCGACACTCAGCTAGGAGGAGCCGGGGATCGAACCGGCGACCTTCCGGTTACAAGCCGACCCCACCTGCACATTCTTCCTTTTGTGCGGAGATGGCAGCAAGAGATAACATTGTTGTCATGTTTAGAGATGTCTAGCCACACTTCCAGTAATAGTGCTGTAGTGTGGCTCACTGCAAGCCGCTAAAGACCAATTCAAACGATATTTCATGACAGGGAGGTGACCTGTGTTCTGCAATTGACTCCGGTGACTGGGAGCAGCCAGACTGATAACTGCTGATAAAAGAGCCCTTATTAAACTACAACACACACTTTACGAGAGAGAGAGAGAGAGAGAGAGAGAGCGAGAGAGAGAGAGAGAGAGACACACACACACACAGACAGCTCACCAGTGTAGGTCCGTCTTGCACAGGGATGCACGTCCATGTAGCACATGGTATGACAGCTCACAAGTCCCTTATCTGGTGTCCCCAGCTGTGAGAGTGACATGCCAGACCTACGCCTGTCAGTGATATAGTCTCTCTCTCCCTCCCCATGTCTCTCGCCCCTCCCGCGCTCTCTCTCTCTCTCTCTCTCTCTCTCTCTCTCTCCCTCCCCATGTCTCTCGCCCCTCCCGCGCTCTCTCTCTCTCTGTCTGTCTGTCTGTCTGTCTGTCTGTCTGTCTGTCATACAAGCTCCAGGGGTTTTTCTGTTCAGGAAAGGATACAAGTATGTTAGTTCACCAAACAGACGAAAATTAAAACATATCTAGTATATATTTATATAATATAAATATAAAATTACTAAAAAGGACAGAAACATTAAATAGAAATATTTGCATATACAATAAGTCAACTACATTCTCAATTTGAATAAGGTAATGAAACACTAGATGAAAAGTCAAATGTTGACGGAGATTTCACAACGAGGTCTGTTTATTCGACTCATCACCGATTGCGCCCTCTAGCGCTAAGCTATTGTACTTCTGAAGCACCGTACTTCAAAATAAAGAGGTTGGTAATGCATTGCTCAGAAAGAAAATAGGTTTATTTATTTTAATTGAATGAAAAAGCACACACAAACACACGCACAGACTCACAATCTGCATTTATTTTTCAATTATAAATCCTTTGTTAATTCCCAGTATATGTCACCAAAATAAGAGTCCAACATAATGGAAAGTCTCTCAACTGTTAGCAATTGTTGCGTAGCTTCAGGCAACCTCTTATGAAAATTAAGGTTGAATAAAAAAAGTAAAATGTATTACAAATGGACACTCAACCCCATGAAACAACCTGGGTTCAGGGTGGAATTCAACCTCTGCTATCAAGAACAGTGTTGAATTAAAAAGCACACCCACTTTTTCCATACAGAAAATAAATTACATTTGGGTGGGGGGGGGGGGGGGGGGGGGGGGGGGGGGGGGGGGGGGGGGGGGGTGGTGAGTTGCATACGTCACCTCAGAGAGGCCCACTGCGTTGAAAGGTGTTCCCCTCATAAGAAGAAACCGACAAAGGAATCAAATGAACCCGAAGACCAACTCAAACCGGGCGAAACGCGAAGTCTGGCCCGAACGAACGCAGGAAGAAGAGCGACAGACAACGGGCCCAAATGAAACACCTGATTATGTCATCAAACTCATCTCCTAAGGCACTGGGTTTGCCCTGCAGGGACGACATCAGCTCATGGGGCGGCGCACCTTCCTTCTATGACGCAATTACCGAGGAACGAAACTTAGAAAAGCAACCAAAAGATGAGCTGCCATTGAAAGTCCCACTGGACACCGCTCCGGCGGACCGTTCCATCTTTGTTAGTCGGGGGGTTAAAGAAGGAGGCGCATGTTAAAATACTTCACACGACGTAAGAACCATGTGCATTGTGTTAAAAATAAAATAAAAGGGTTGTTCCAGATTGTGAAGTGTGCCCCCGTAAAACGCACACGTTAGTGCAAAAAAAATAAAAATAAAATAAAATGTCGAGCGGACAATGGTTCGTCCGAGATGGCTGTACGTCGTTGGGGAACCTTGACAACCGTCGTAGAAATGACGTCACAAGATTCCAAAGAACGCGGGTGACACCAGTTTGACGTCTGGTTTGAACACGCTGGAGACGTTTCTAATGTCGTCAGTTCACAGGTTACCAGCCAAGTTGTACAATCCGTTACTGGGCATAATTTCTCATTTTGAAGAAGAAGGAAAAAAAAAAAGAAAAGCTAAAATTAATTTACTCATTTTAAAACGAGGTTGCACATGGCCAACGGCCTAGGACAAAATAGATCTATTTTAAATAAAGTATAATAAAGAACATATACAAACATTAAAATGACAAAAACAAAAAAACAGGCCAAGACAAGAGGAGAAGGGGTCATTTACAAAGGAAATACAACAGGAACTTGTACACCCATGTCTAGATTATCAATATTTGTATAACGCCAGTCTACAACTAGTACAGTAATTAACCAGTTTAGCTCCTTTCCATTTTGTTTTGTACCTCCGTCACCATTTCAATAAATAAGACCAACAATTTGCACACATTAAATATCTCCACCTGGGCAAGACCTCACAAAAACATGAGCTTACATTACGGAGGGAAATCTCCATCAGAAGCACAGGCATAATTACAAACCACTCAACGCCACCAAAGTCATTTCTCTAAACACACAGTGCATTATTACTATACTCAACCACACCTTCTGTTTCATTTATTGCTGACATTTCAATAGAATAATTTGTTTCTCCAAATGGCCACACACACACACACACACACAAAGGGACTCTACACAGAACATATAAAAAAGACCAGATGGATTGTGAACTTGGATGCGGTTGGTGAACCAAGGAGGGGAACGCTGGGACTTAAGGCTTTCAACACTGAGCTTCTGATTAGAAGTGCATATATGGAGCAGGGACTATGGTGGACCCACTGAGAGGATATTAACTACATTACCCAGAATCCTCAGGGGGGCGGGGTGAGAACTCTGACACCACAGTCCGCAATACTGAACAAGAAGAGTTCTTCTTCTCTTCCTCCACCAGGAACCCCTGGTGCTGATCAGGTCCATCAGGGTTTGAGAGCTCTCTTCGGAGCCTGGCAGCCCATCAGATGCCATCCCTCCCGGCTCCTCCCACATCCTGTACCTGAGACTAGGCCCCGCCCACTCGACGCGCGGAACATCCTGGTTCGGGACCCAGCCCCCTGTGGTCTCCAGCGCGTGCGTTTCAGGCCAACCCCACGCCTCTTCTGAATAGTTCATAACAGAAGGGGGTTCGGTCGGTGTGGAAAGCATCGCAGGCACGTGGTTGAAGAGCTTGCGTTTCACACCAGGAGGTCAACGGCGTTCCTCGGCTCTCGGTGGACCAACGCGCACTTCATTATCATTTAAAAAGGAGGTTTTTCGTACACCGCTTCAGGGAAAACGCATTCCCCTCACACTCCCAGACCGGCCGGCCTGTCCCCTCACGAGGCATCCACGTCCAGGAGATCATCTCATCATCACACCCATTAACCCACCCACACACACACACCACAACCTAACCACACACACATCCACCAACCAGGCTAAACCTTGCTCTGTACAAAACGGTCGGAATTCACTTCGGTAATAAATTAAATAGCTAAAACTGTTTAGCTAAAGATGCTGGAGAAGTGGGGGGGGGGGGGGGGGGGGGATTCAGCGGTCAGGCAGTAGCGTTCTGCTCAGCAACCGCTGAAGACAATGGCTAGTTTGATTCTCAATTCACCGGCGCTCCGAATCCTGTCCACCGGAAATACGGTACTAAAACACAACTCTTAAAACCGGGCGTAAACGCTTCCAGACGGAAAACCTCACAAGTCACTTTCCAGTCTTCCCTTTAGACTTCCGGGGAATCTTTCACGCGGAATCTTCCACGGAACACGGAATCTTCCACGGAACACGGAATCTTCCTCTTCGATCTTCGCCTCCTGGTCTCAACTGTCCCCCAGAACCTGCGTGAGGTCCCCAAAGTTGCAGTCGAACAGCTCGCTGATGCCCTCGTGGTCCTCCAATCCGAAGTGGTAGTCGTGGCTGTGGGGCGGGGACAGGTTGATGAAGCCGTCCAATGGCAGCGCGAGGCCGTCCCCCTCCAGGAAGTGGGGCGACGACAGCGGGGAGAAGTTGAAGTCGGACATGTCGCCCAGACTGGAAAACGGGTCCCCCGCCAGGAAGGACTCTGTCCAGAGACAGGAAGTGACATTGTCAGAGGTTAAGGACAATAAAAGACATCATTTGAAATTAATAACTTTTAGTCTAAATGGAATTCAAACGTCAGGGCAGACATGCAAGAGAGAAATCGGAATTAAAAAGTGATGTAAAAATTACAAAATGCAACCACAGAATGTAAACATAAATGACAGTAGAGGACATAGGGAATCGAACCCAGAACCGTAGGCAGCAAGTGAGACACTCTAGTCCCTGTGCGCCATCATGAGCCCAGGGTGCAGAGTAGTGCTGCCTCATCTATTAAGCAAGGCTCTCTTAAAAAAACACAGTTCCCGAGACAAATGACCCGAGGAATACGAATAAAAAAAGGTGCTGGAGGAAAGACCATATATGGGGGCAATTACTGTAGTCAGAAATCCGCCATCAGTGAGGAAATGCTCACCCGGAATACCTGACTTCCTGCCCCCTGTATGAGACTACTTCAACCAGGGAAGACATCTTGCCGGTCAACCACACATGTTCGAAAGCAACACCGTTTCAAAATATCTCCCTCTGCCTCCAACTCCAAACGTAACTACAGCAGCTTTATAAAAAATATATAATAATAATAATAATAAACGATTTAACGACCGTAATCAGCGAGGATCTTTACCCGTTTCCCCCGGCAACACGACGGAGGCGGAGTCATGCTGGGACGCCGCCGTCACGGTGGAAGACGTCGAGTCGGGCGACGATGACCTCACTTCCTGTGGCGATTGGACGACGGGCAGCATTGGGGGCGGGGCCAGGGCGGGGTCAGCCTCGGCCTTGGAGGGACTACTTCCTGTGACGGGGCTGCAGACGCCGGAGCTGCTGTCCGGACACAGGAACACGTCGATGGGCCCCAGGGAGCTCTTCAGAGACACCTGGTAACCCTGGGGGACGGGGACAGACACACACACACACACACACACACACACACACACACACACACACACACACACACACACACACACACACACACACACACACACACACACACACACACACACACACACACACACAACGAAGGGTTGAGCGCGGAGTTGTGCGAAACCGCACACAAAGCAAAGCCACGTCAACACAATCTGAGCAGGTCCGGGGGCCGACGTGGTACCTCGCTGGGCTCCGACACCTGCATCTGGGTCTCCGGCGGGGCCCGGATCACCATGACCAGCTGGTCCGGACTGTCGAATGACTTCCGCAGGTCCTGACAGCGCACGTAGCCCAGCGTGAGAGAAACCCCGGCTAAGGAACCTACTTGTGGACCGTGCGTTGGGTTTTGGAATCCGGCCGGACCCGGACTGATACTACACACCCATGACACCCACACCCACACCCACGACACCCACACCCATGACAACGGGGACAAAGGATATTTCTTGTTGAGCGGCTCCTCCGTCAGCAGCTTCAGCTGCAGGTTGCACTTGGTTACCAGCTGGTCCAGCTCCTCCTCCGCCTCCACCAGGTGGCGCACCTCCCTCTGCAGCTCCTTGTGACGCGCCACCGACGCCCCGTCGATACGGTTACCACTGGGGGGGGGGGGGGGGGGGGGGGTGACAGGGAGAGGAAGAAGGAGAACAGAGGGAGAGGAGAGAACAGAGATGAGGGAGGGAGGGAGGGAGCAGAGAAGCAGGAGACCGAGGGGAAGGAGAGCGTGAGGGAGCACAGAGGGAGAAGAGATGAGGGAGGGAGGGAGGGAGGGAGGGAGGGAGGGAGGGAGGGAGGGAGGGAGGAGGCAGAGAGGGAGATGAGGAGGAGCGAGAGGAAACAAAAGAAAGAGCAGAGCAGTAGGAGAAAAGAGGGTGGGGGAAAGGAGGAGGGCAGGACATGGAATGATGAAATATTCCAGCTCATCTGGTCCTGCTAGGCCCAACCTCAAAACATAAAGCTTGGAATTTCACTGTGGCTCTTTTATGGCCCAGCAGCCCGGAACGACCTTCTGATTAGCTACACGGGCTGTCAATCATCCCCAAGTCAGTCCATGTGTAGACCAAAAAATTATCCATTTCTTTCAATCACTTACTTTTGGCCTAGACTCTAGACTCAAGCTGAATACATATTTATTATAATTGGTCATATATGGTTATTGGAATAAAAAATGCCTGCATTTAAATCAAATGTGGCATCTTTCAATATAGCAAACCTCAAATATTAACACTAACAGATATCAACCAGGGATTCCTTTCTCTGCCCACAGCTGCTGTAAACTCATCTCTTTGCCCATGTAGCATCTTGAAAGCGGCGATTGCTTATTTTACCTGCACAACTTCAAGTCTAGGTAGACATTTTATGGCTTTGCTTCGTCAGCGTTCTTGGTATTCATCATCACTACGTTGTAGGATTTCGTTGTCCGCAGACGACCGGGTGGCCAGAACTGTAATGTACAGGACGACCTCGCTTTGAGGAACATCCCAGACCCCTCCCCACCCCACTGAAACAATGTGACCCGTTCTGCTACTGCTCCACGCCGCTGCCCTGACCCCCACTACCCAGCAAACGCTGCCCTGACCCCCACTACCCAGCAACCGCTGCCCTGACCCCCACTACTCAGCAGCCGCTGCCCTGACCCCCACTACCCAGCAGCCGCTCCCCTGACCCCCACTACCCAGCAGCCGCTCCCCTGACCCCCACTACCCAGCAGCCGCTCCCCTGACCCCCACTACCCAGCAGCCACTCCCCTGACCCCCACTACCCAACAGCCGCTGCCCTGACCCCCACTACCCAGCAGCCGCTCCCCTGACCCCCACTACCCAGCAGCCGCTCCCCTGACCCCCACTACCCAGCAGCCGCTGCCCTGACCCCCAGTGGGGGTCCCCTGACCCCCACTACCCAGCAGCCGCTCCCCTGACCCCCACTACCCAGCAGCCGCTCCCCTGACCCCCACTACCCAGCAGCCGCTCCCCTGACCCCCACTACCCAGCAGCCGCTGCCCTGACCCCCAGGGGGGGTCCCCTGACCCCCACTACCCAGCAGCCGCTCCCCTGACCCCCACTACCCAGCAGCCGCTCCCCTGACCCCCCACTACCCAGCAGCCGCTCCCCTGACCCCCACTACCCAGCAGCCGCTGCCCTGACCCCCACTACCCAGCAGCCGCTGCCCTGACCCCCACTACCCAGCAGCCGCTCCAACGGCCCCCACTACCCAGCAGCCGCTGCCCTGACCCCCACTACCCAGCAGCCGCTCCAACGGCCCCCACTACCCAGCAGCCGCTCCCCTGACCCCCACTACCCAGCAGCCGCTCCCCTGACCCCCACTACCCAGCAGCCGCTGCCCTGACCCCCACTACCCAGCAGCCGCTCCCCTGACCCCCACTACCCAGCAGCCGCTGCCCTGACCCCCACTACCCAGCAGCCGCTCCAACGGCCCCCACTACCCAGCAGCCGCTCCAACGGCCCCCACTACCCAGCAGCCGCTCCAACGGCCCCATGGTGACACAACGGCCCCCCCAACGATCGGTTCCAGATGGCTGTGGTGTTCTCAAAGGACCGTGCCGCCTGGGTGATCAAACCCTCGTTAACGGTCTCTGCTGGCTCCACTAAGCGATATAACTCGGTATAACTCGGTATAACTCGGTATAACTCGGTATAACTCGGTATAACTCGACATAACTCGACATAACTCGACATAACTCGACATAACTCGACATAACTCGACATAACTCGGCACCATTACTTTGTTGTGCCCAAGAGCATTTAGAGCGATGGCGCCATACAGGTAAAAAAAATTAAATTAAAATAGAAACTAGCACCAACACATCGGGTCTTTGAGATAAGACGCTGGGGGTCTTCGGCCACAAACTTCGTTCTGACGAACACACACTGATTCCAAAAGACAAAAGTGCTGTGTTGCCATTGGTTACATTCGTGGCGAGGGCGCACGCACGCTAAATAATCGATGATAATAATAATAATAATCTAATAACAACGAAGAGGGTCGTTGTTAACGGATGTTTGGGCGAAGCCAGGGGAGACGCTACCGGGGGTCTGGTCGGCCCTTCAAGGGCCTGCTGGGGTCCCACTTACAGCCACTGGATGTTGTTCTTGGACTTCTTGGAGATGAGGTGGATGCCCTCCAGCACGTTGGTGATGTCGTAGATGCGTCTCTTCTGGACGTCCAGGACCTGCGAGGCCCAGTTGAGGTCCACCACGCCGTCGGACGACTGGGCCAGCAGGTCCAGGAAGCGCTTGGTGGTCAGGTTCAGGGACGTGTCGTAGCGGGACTTCTCCACCACGGAGCGAGGGACTGGGGACGGGGGGGACGGTGGTCAGGTTAGCGCCACCAGGCCAGCAAGGAGGGGGGAGGCAGGGGAGACGCTGCTGAGGGGTGTGTGTGTGTGTGTGTGTGGGTTGAAGGCACGCGTGTGTGTGTGTCGGTTGAAGGTGCACGCGTGTGTGTCGGTTGAAGGCGTGTGTGTGTGTGTGTGTGTGTGTGTGTGTGTGTGTGTGTGTGTGTGTGTGTGTGTGTGTGTGTGTGTGTGTGTGTGTGTGTGTGTGTGTGTGTGTGTGTGTGTGTGTGTGTGTGTGTGTGTGTGTGTGTGTGTGTGTGTGTGATGTCTTCATGGGAACAAATGACTCAGGATTCCAAAAGGTTCCAAAAAGATTCAAAACATTTTCCAGAAATCCTAATAATTGTGTGCGTGCATGCATGAATGAAGGTGGGTGGGTGGAGGTGTGTGCAGGTACGGGTGGAGGTGTGAGTCCCGGTGTACGTGTTCCTCTTTGGGCGTACCTCTGGGAGGGGCTGGTGTTGAAGGTGGAGCTTTCCCAAGCGAGGTCCGGGTGGTGCTGACATACTGGTGGTCACTGTCCAGATCCAGCTTCCTCTTCACCTGGGAGACAGAGTGAGAGACAGACAGAGAGACAGAGTAAGAGGGAGAGAGAGACAGAGGGACAGACAGCGAGAGCGCAAGAGAGGGAGAGAGAGAGAGCAAACAGCAGGAACAGGATAGGAGAGACAGAATAAAGACAATAAAGAGACGGATGGAAGGAAAACATTTAGATTATCTTATTAAACAGATACAGATTACTGTAACATGCCATTGGTGGATGCCCGAATGTCTAAGCACCTCTATTGACCCATCGCTGCATAAACCGAACCAAAACTAAAGAACCATTGGTCACACAAAGATCACTTTAAAGCAAATGGTGACCTGCCACGAAAGTGAAAGAAAAAGCTCCCGAGTAAAAAAACAAAACAGAAAGTATAGAACAGAACAACAGTAGGTGGTTGGAGTTACAGTACGCTAGAGGTTCACCTGCATCCTGTGTATCACTTCCTGTTTGAATAGGAAGTGATACACACAAAGATATAATCTGTCACCCTGCCCCTCTAACCACAAGATATCTAGACAACCACCGCCATTACCGGGGGTCTTCCCAGCGTCGGCCGTCTCTTGTCTTGGACACCCACGTCGGCAGGCCCCTGTGGGGTCGCAAACAGCAGAATCTCCCCGGTGCTGGTGGGCGCCACGGACGCGTGGAGACCAACATTACTGGGGCTGGAGATGATGACTATCTGATGGTCTCCGTGCAGGTCGATGCTCCCCGAGTTCAGCAGAGTCTCAAAATCGGCCAAAAGATCCTCCGAAGTCTGTCCCGTTATCAGAGTCTCTGACATCGCAGTGTCACACGGAGGACCCCTTTTGGGGCCAGATTATGGGGGTACGTAGGGGTGGTCCAAACGCAAAACCGTCGTTTGGTAGGCGATCAACACTTGCTTTAATGTAACGTGTCCATCAAACGCGGGGGACAACTTGAACACTGCCTTGCAGCGTGGTTGCAGGTCAACCACGCGTATGAAAACATATATTTCCCATTGTAAAAACTAGGCTAAAAAAACACCACATGTGTAAGCTCGGGGGATATCAGAATGGCACACGGATATGACTTGAACAAGTGTGGAGCTAAACTAATTCAATTAACTTACCATGTACAAACCGCACTGGCGATCACAAAACACACCACAACACGTTCAGTACCACAAGCGGTGCAATAAACCCAACGCACCCGGCACCCAGCACCCAGCAGGGTGACAAACCCTGCTGCTTCACCCTGCGGCCCAGCACAGCGATAGCACGTTAGCAGGGAAGCGACGCTAACTCATCCTTTTTGTTTTTTGGATCTCGTTTCTGGGTCCCTCCAGTAAACGCGGCGAGGCCTGACCACTCTCGCAGCACGCTAGCTAGCTAGCTAGGCTAATCCCAGACACAGCAAGGAATGCGGTGAACTACGAGAGCACACACAACTGTGCTCCCCCACCCCCCCGTATAAACTTGCTTTACATTCAATTGAACGGATACCCATTAAAACTTTCAACAACAACCAAAAAAAAAAGCCTTACAATATCGTGCTGGCGAAACGATCAAATGTGTTATCAAAACGATATGGCGTCCAGAAAACACCTCTTCGGGAGACGGACGGGAGGACATTAGTAGCACCGTAGCGAAACGAAACGCTGAATTAAACAACGAAGGCCAGGTTAGCATGCTAGTGAGTCATTAGCTGTGGAGGAGAACTCGGTCCGCAGTCCACCATCCCCTCCCAGGAAGCCGCGGGAGAACTCTCCCAATAAGCCAGAAAAGACACACAAATAAAAAAGTATCGCGGACACTCCAAGCACCCAAGTAGGTTCGCCCCCCCGGTCCGGCCGCGACACGTCGATGAACGCGCTCCCCCCGACCCCGCAAGTCGAGTGTTGTTGTTGTTGTGGGTCCAGCTGATCCGAACAAGGAGTTGGGGTTTTCGCGCGAAATCCTTTTTGCCGCGAAAGTAGCACGTGCACGAATGCAGAGCTCCCCATTGGTCGAGAGGAGAGCTCGCCTGAATGCTGAGCCAAGCTGCCTGTCATTGGTCCCGCGACCTGCCATTTAAAGGCCAGACTAATCGAGTTCGAGGCAGAGCGGCTCAGTAGAAACTGATTCACTCGCTTGCCGTTGTCTTCGCAGTCGTTCGTCTTGCTTGGCGTTTGTTGCTGAACCCACGTACGATACTAAAATGTGTGGTTATTAATACTTCATGCGTACATTCTGTGGCGCAATCGGATTGGTGTGATCAGCTGTTGTGATTGGTCATATTGGCCTCGACCCTTTGAAATGTCCCCGCCCCCCCTCCGCCCCCCCCCATCAAAGACCTGCCAATCGAGTGCCTACCCGATCAGAAGATCGGCAAAATGGCGCAAGCAATATTTGAAGTGCTCGAAGGTAGGCATAATGGGCTTAACAAGTCAAATCGCGTCATCACAATTCATACAATTTCAGTTATTGCAATATAAGGGTGTCGGCTTCACGTCGCGCTGCAAGGGTTTGTAAATGTAATGTCGGTCCTCAATCTACAGCTCTTCAATAAAGAGATGGGAGGGGTGTTTACGAATGTAAATAGACATGTTGCTCTATGCTTTATGCCACTATTACTATTACTACTAGGGCTTATTTTTCTATATTTAGTTCGCTAAATATATTATATTTAATAGTAGGTAGCATCGTGACGGATTGTTGGCTTATCCACAATGGATAAGGTCACTGAGTACACTCTCTCCCTGTGTGTCTGCGCTAGGCATGGACAACCAGACGGTACTGGCGGTCCAGTCTCTCCTGGACGGCCAGGGAGGCGTGTCCGACCCCAGCAACCAGAACGTTTCAGGGACCCCCGCCATCCAGTCCATGGGTACGTTCGTCCTCCTGAACACGGAGACACTTGAACATGGAAGTGTCTGAAGGATCCGCGTCTTAACCCAAGCTTGACCTTAAAGTATGTTTGTTTTTTGAGTGTTGACTACAAAATCAAAACGAGACCACACAGTAGGTGGGGACAGGATTAGCCCGGTGCTACTTCCGAGTCAGTAACCGTCATGCAGCTTTGTGGACCAACACCCAAAATTCCCCACTTTGGAATAAAACATGTATTTATTGAACAGCTGCTGCTGCACTCAGGATCTTAAATGTAAAACACGTTGTTTATTAATGGTAATGTTTTAACACTGGACCTTCGTCAGGCTGATCGGTCAAACTGTCCCATCACCTTCTTTTGTACATTAAGCCCCGCCCCCTTTGTGTTGACAGCTGTCAGACGCCCGGGACTAATAAAGCACATCTTACTAAACCCCTCCCTCCCGTCTGCTCTAATCGTCATGTGATTCTGGTAACCGCAGACGACGAGGACGTCTTCCTGTGCGGGAAGTGCAAGAAGCAGTTCAACTCGCTGCCCGCCTTCATGACCCACAAGAGGGAGCAGTGCCAGGCGTCCGGGCCCTCCCTCTCCACCGTGTCCCTGGCCTCCAACGCCTACACCCCCGGGCCCTCCGTCAGCACCGGGCCCCAGGCCCCCTCCAACCGGCAGGTGAGCGGAAGACCGGGCGGCGCCGGTCACCTCGGTCACGTCGGCCATCTTGACATCGATGCTGCGGAAGATGACCGCGGTCTTTACGAATCAGCGATACAGCGATAAGTCGGTTTTTTGTTTTTGGAAGATACTCGCGCCGTTTAACTTCCGCACCGCTGTCAAGAGCGCTCTGCCTACCTGTAGCTGTACCTGCCTCCCACCTGAGGTCACCCTAGTGCAGAGGGCCCCTAACCCCTACATGCTGCTCCTGCTGCTGCTCCTGCTGCTGCTCTGTATCTAGAACCAGTGTCAGTGTCGCCTGCATAACCAGTAGGGAGAGTCCACCTTTTGAGTGCGGGTAGCGTGGCGTCCGCGTGTTGACGCTCGGGTGTTTCTGTGTCGTCCCGACGGCTGCCCCAGGTGTCCGCCTACGTCACGGGCCCCCCGGGGCCCCCGTGCCCCCCGGCCATGGCCCACGCGCTGGTCACCGACGACGACGTGCTGCTGTCCGCCATCTCCGCCTTCGCCTCGGTCCAGCAGCCCACGGCCGCCTCCGCGCCCCCGCCCGCGCAGGTGAGAGAGAGAGGGGGGGGGGGGGGGGGGCGATCCGGGGGGGTCAGGAGGGAACGCTCACAACCCAGCTGGTTGCTGCCGCTGGATCTCAAGCGACAAGCCACCAGTCGGGCAGTTGCCCTTAAGCAAGGCACATCGCTCACGTGTTAAAAAAAAAAGTCAAATCAAACACGTTCGCGACAGCAAGATGGCCTCTTACGGTTGCCAGGACAACAGCATCCGTATTGCTCGACAGCTTCTGCCGAATGCGCCGTCTGATTCCTCCTTCCCCCCCCCTCCCCCAGAGTAACGTGAGCATGCACACGGCCGGCGTGTCGTACCTTCAGCAGCACCATCACCACCACCATCACCACGGCAACCTCCACCACCACCACCACCACCCCCACCACCACCCCCAAGCACAGCAGCAGAGCCACGCCCTGCCGCCTGGCCAGCCGTCCCTCTCCCTCCAGGTCCCCGCGTGCCACACACACAACGCGGTGCAGGTGCAGGTGTACAGCACGCTGCCCCCGCTGGCCGGGGGAGGTAGCGCGGAAATACACACACTGGGCCTGCAGCCGTTCCAGTCTGTCCAGGTGAGAGAGAGAGAGAGAGAGAGAGAGAGAGAGAGAGAGAGAGAGAGAGAGAGAGAGAGAGAGAGAGAGAGAGAGAGAGAGAGAGAGAGAGAGAGAGAGAGAGAGAGAGAGAGAGAGAGAGAGAGAGAGAGAGAGAGAGAGAGAGAGAGAGAGAGAGAGAGAGAGATTTTCAGGTTGTTTGTCACCCGCGGGTGCAGGGCCAGTGTGTGGGGAGCCAGTCGTTCACCACGGCGCCGGTCTACAGCCCAGGGAAGCAGGGCGGCAAGGCGGCTACCTGCAGTGTGACCGCCAGCCTGACTGACCTGGACCTGCTGGCCAAGAGACCCCGCAGCATCAAGAAGGCCCCCGAGCCAGCGGGCACTGGTAGGCACACGCACTCATTCATTCATTCACCCACTCACTCACTCATTCACGCTCGCTCGCACGCACTCAGTCACCCACTCACTCATTCATTCACTCACTCATTCATTCATTCACCCACTCACTCATTCACGCTCGCACCCATTCATTCATTCATTCATTCACCCATTCACTCATTCATTCACCCACTCACTCATTCATTCATTCACTCACTCAGATTGAAATGAATATCACAACATGTACAAGGATGTAGTTTGACTTTTTCTGTCCTAACACCTGCAGTATGAACCGCTTGGCAGGAGTCAGAAATGTCCTGCATAACAAACACTGGGAAACGACCCGGAAATGTCCTGCGTAACAAACACTGGGAAACGACCCAGAAATGTCCTGCGTAACAAACACTGTTTAAAGTAACTTCGTAACACTCCTCTCCGTACTCTCCGCCAGCAGACCAGCTGAAAGGAAAAGGGCTCAAACTGAAGTGCAACTTCTGCGACAAAATCTTCGCCAAGAACTTCGACCTACAGCAACACATCAGAAGGTATTACTTTTATGGTATCCATCATTCAGAGCATTGGTGGTGGGGGGGGGGGGGGGGGGGGTGGCAGGATAGTGTAGTAGTTAGGGTATTTGACTCCCAGCTCAAAGGTTCTGGGTTGGAATCCCCAATGCCTAGCTTGGTGGTAATACATTCAGCTAGACATGCTAGCCCCCAGCTGCTCCTCAATGGCCTGTATCGTCAACCGTAACGCCAAAGAGACGACCAAATGTAAACCTAAGAGAATTCACCGTACGGCGTTCACACAAGGGGTGAGTTCAGCCGTAAGTAACGGACACAGTAGTGTGCCTTTACTAAGTCCCGTGTCCTCGTCCGCCAGCCACACAGGAGAGAAGCCGTTCCAGTGCATCGTCTGTGGCCGGGCTTTCGCTCAGAAGTCCAACGTCAAGAAGCACATGCAGACGCACAAGGTCCTGACACGCACGCACACACACACACACACACACACACACACACACACACACACACACACACACACACAAACGGACGCACAACGTCAAGAAGCCCATGCAGACGCACAAGGATCCTGACACGCACGCGCACACACACACACAAACACACACACACACACACACAAACGGACGCACAACGTCAAGAAGCCCATGCAGACGCACAAGGTCCTGACACGCACGCACGCACACACACACACACAAACACAAACGGACGCACAAGGTCCTGACACGCACGCACACACACACACACACAAACGGACGCACAACGTCAAGGAGCCCATGCAGACGCACAAGGTCCTGACACGCACACACACACACAAACGGACGCACAACGTCAAGAAGCACATGCAGATGCACAAGGTCCTGACACGCACACACACAAACAGACGCACAAGGTCCTGACACGCACACACACAATGGACGCACAACGTCAAGAAGCACATGCAGACGCACAAGGTCCTGACACGCACGCACACACACGCACGCACACACACACACACAATGTCAAGAAGCACATGCAGACGCACAAGGTCCTGACACGCACACACACAATGGACGCACGTCAAGAACCACATGCAGACGCACAAGGTCCTGACACGCACGCACGCACACACACACACACACAGTACACTAATATACACTCACCTCACAACTCACAATTAAATACTATACTAAAATAAACTAAAAACGCAATATAGAAAATACACACAATACCCGCTCTAGATCAACACAGCGTCCTTATAGACTAACTATGGCTGTATACACTAAACTTACATATGGCTGCCCATTGGGCAGGCATATAATGACAAGGAACACAGAACCTCTTCTGTGTGCCTGCTCACGGTTCCTTCCCTCTGTATCTGGGAGAGGGACTATTCCCTTGCCCTTCCCTTTATAATACAGGCCTGAGAATCCCTTTGAGACTGGAACGGGGATCAAGACGTATACAAATCAAATGAACTTGACCTAAAGTAAAACTCAAAAACACAACTTAGCACTACCCATTTAAAAGTGCTCTGTACTGGACCACCAACACCGTCTGTTTCCCTCCTGAAAGGTGTGGCCACTGGGCATGGACACCTCGGTGTCTCGGCAGCCAATCACAGTCAAGGTGGTGCCGCTGTTGACCAATGAGGAGGAGGAGGGCGTGGAGAAGCAGCAGCAGCAGCGGCAGGAAGAGGAGCAGGCCGGGCAGCAGAACAGCCAATCACAGATGGAGGAGGAGGAGGAGGAGGAGGAGGAACAGAGCAGAACAGGTGACATCATCTTAACTGACCAATAAGAGGATTCAGCAGAATGTCTCGGTTCATAACATTCAGGTGACAGGAACACCTCTGATAATCCAAGCACAGACAGCCAACAGCCTTACCCTTTAGCTTGATTTTCCGACCTCTGAACCTCCCATACTCGATGCGCACAGAGCCTACCGGACAAAGGTCGGAGGTCAACACGATAAGCGACCCCGCGGACTCACGGACGACGGAGACCTCTGACTGTGGGCGTGGCCCTCCGCCGGTGGCTCCGCCCCCTCCGGCTCCGCCCCCCTCGTCTCTGGCTCCGCCGCCCGCGCCCACCCAGACCCAGCAGGGGAGGGAGCAGCACGTGGTGGTGGTTGACCGCTCCTACCAGTGCCAGTTCTGCAGCAGCACCTTCGCCAGCTACTTCCAGCTCAAGTCCCACAGGACCCAACACAAGGGAGAGCAGGTGAGCTCTCCCACTCACAAGTCTCATGCTATTGTAATTACAGGGGACATTTCTACAATCTTACCAGGTGTGTGCGTTATGTGTAAATATGTGTGTCCTACCGGGTGTACAGGTGTGTTGTTTATCCTACCTGGTATACAGGTGTGTGTGTGTGTGTGTGTGTTATATATATACAGGTGTGTTCGATGTCCTACCAGGTGTACAGGTGTGTGTTTTGTATAGACAGGTGTGTTCCATGTTCTACCAGGTGTACAGGTGTGTGTGTTCTATGTCCTAACAGGTGTACAGGTGTGTGTTTTGTATAGACAGGTGTGTTCTATGTCCTACCAGGTGTACAGGTGTGTGTGTTATATAAACAGGTGTGTTCTATGTCCTACCAGGTGTACAGGTGTGTGTGTTTATATAAACAGGTGTGTTGTATGTCCTACCAGGTGTACAGGTGTGTGTGTTGTATGTCCTACCAGGTGTACAGGTGTGTTCTGTGTCCTACCAGGTGTACAGGTGTGTGTGTTGTATGTCCTACCAGGTGTACAGGTGTGTTCTGTGTCCTACCAGGTGTACAGGTGTGTTCTGTGTCCTACCAGGTGTACAGGTGTGTGTGTTATACAGACAGGTGTGTTCCATGTTCTACCAGGTGTACAGGTGTGTGTGTTATACAGACAGGTGTGTTCTATGTCCTACCAGGTGTACAGGTGTGTTGTATGTCCTACCAGGTGTACAGGTGTGTTGTGTGTCCTACCAGGTGTACAGGTGTGTGTGTGTTTATGTTATACATACAGGTGTGTTGTGTGTCCTACCAGGTGTACAGGTGTGTTGTGTGTCCTACCAGGTGTACCGGTGTGTGTGTGTATGTTATACATACAGGTGTGTTGTGTGTCCTACCAGGTGTACAGGTGTGTTGTATGTCCTACCAGGTGTACAGGTGTGTTGTGTGTCCTACCAGGTGTACAGGTGTGTGTGTGTGTGTGTTATACATACAGGTGTGTTGTATGTCCTACCAGGTGTACAGGTGTGTGTGTTTATATAAACAGGTGTGTTGTATGTCCTACCAGGTGTACATGTGTGTTGTGTGTCCTACCAGGTGTACCGGTGTGTGTGTGTGTTATACATACAGGTGTGTTGTGTGTCCTACCAGGTGTACCTGTGTGTGTTATACAGACAGGTGTGCTCTATGTCCTACCAGGTGTACAGGTGTGCTGTATGTCCTACCAGGTGTACATGTGTGTTGTGTGTCCTACCAGGTGTACCGGTGTGTGTGTGTGTTATACATACAGGTGTGTTGTGTGTCCTACCAGGTGTACCGGTGCGTGCTGAAGACGTGCCTCCAGACCTTCAGCCAGCTGGACTCGTACCTGGAGCACGTGCGTTCGCACCAGGAGCAGCTCACCTACCGCTGCCACCTGTGCAGCAAGGTGTTCCCGTCGTTGTTCGAGCTGGGCGTGCACCAGTACTCCCACTGCTTCTGCCCACAGCAGGGGTCACGCAAGGAGACGCCTGTCTACAGGTCAGCCTGCCGTGCCGAACTCTGTCCCTGACCATGACCCACACACCTGCATTAAGGGCTGGGCAATGCACTTAATGCTAAGCAAGATCGCCATTTTGGCCTCTGAAGTTAACTTATCGCAAAAGGCTGCAATTAATTTATAAAAATAAAAAAAAACATAAATGAATCTGATTTTGTATGCCCATTGCATTAAAATCCAATTACAAGGCGTTACAACTCAATATTTTTATAATTATAGTTTTGGATAAATGGTAGGCACCACACAATGGTGATTTCATTGACAACCTGTTAATCGCAATGAACAATTGTCGAACAACAATATCGGCTGAACGTTTCGGCGTGGACGCATGTCTTCATTGGAATAAACATCGCATCGTTCATCACATGCCGTCAAATTTGCGGTGTTTTTTGAGCCATTGCTTTGTCTTCGACACCCCCCCCCCCCCCCCCCCCTCTTGTGGTCAGATGTATGAAGTGCCAGACCAAGTACTCTACTCAGGCCGGCCTGGAACAACACCTGATGACGGCCTCACACAACTTCCCCTGCCCGCAGTGTCCGAAGGTGACCAACGGATTTGACGTTCATCTAGAATCCGTGGCTTTGGATAAGTGTGGATAAGTGTGTGTGTGTGTGTGTGTGTGTGTGTGTGTGTCGTGTGTCGTGTGTGTGTGTGTGTGTGTGTGTGTCGTGTCGTGTCGTGTCGTGTGTGTGTGTGTGTGTGTGTCGTGTCGTATCGTGTCGTGTGTGTGTGTTGTGCGTGTGTCGTGTGTGTGTGTGTGTTTTTGAAACAACTCCTCCGTGGGTCTCCAGGTTTTCCCGAGCGAGCGCTATTTCCGACGTCACCTGCCCACGCACGGCACCGGGGGCTCCTTCAAGTGCCCCACCTGCAGGAAGACCTTCAAGACGGAGCACTACCTCAAGCTGCACATCCGCATACACACAGGTCTGGAACACCTCCACCCGTCTGGCGCACCTCCACCTGTCTGGAGCCAGACACACACACTCAGGTCTGGAACACACCTCCACCTGTCTGGAGCCAGACATACACACTCAGGTCTGGAACACACCTCCACCTGTCTGGAGCCAGACATACACACAGGTCTGGAACACACCTCCACCTGTCTGGAGCCAGACATACACACTCAGGTCTGGAACACACCTCCACCTGTCTGGAGCCAAACATACACTCAGGTCTGGAACACCTCCACCTGTCTGGAGCCAGACACACACTCAGGTCTGGAACACACCTCCACCTGTCTGGAGCCAAACATACACTCAGGTCTGGAACACCTCCACCCGTCTGGAGCCAGACACACACACTCAGGTCTGGAACACACCTCCTCCACCCGTCTGGAACACCTCCACCCGTCTGGAGCCAGACACACACACTCAGGTCTGGAACACACCTCCTCCACCCGTCTGGAACACCTCCACCCGTCTGGAGCCAGACACACACACAGGTCTGGAACACCTCCACCCGTCTGGAGCACCTCCACCTGTCTGGAGCCAAACATACACTCAGGTCTGGAGCACCTCCACCTGTCTGGAACCAGATCTCCACTCAGGTCTTCAGCATTAAAGGGTTTTAAGGAGCTTTGAGAAGGCTCTTAGAATGTTTGAAGGAGCTCTTAATGTGCTGTAAGGATGTGTAAGGATGTTTTGAAGCGCTCTCGGGAGGCTTTAAGACGCTGGTCTTGGTGTGTTTCAGGTGAGAAGCCCTTCAGCTGTACTCTGTGCCAGGCGTCCTTCAACAGGAAGGACAAGCTGAAGAGACACACGCTCATCCACGAGCCCTTCAAGAAGTACAAGTGTCCGTTCAGGTGCTCTGCGCCACTTCCCCTTTGACGCGTCGCACGTTCGGTCCAACGAGGGAGGGGGGAGGGGGGGGGTCACCTGTCATGCATGGGCGGGCCTTACACAAATGTTTGGATTCCGTTTCAGGACACATGTGGGCTGCACCAAAGAGTTCAACCGACCGGACAAGCTGAAGGCCCACATCCTGTCTCACTCTGGTGAGTGACGGAGCAGAGGTAGAGGTAGATTTAGTATGAGGCAGCGGTGATGAAGCAGAGGTAGATTTAGTATGAGGCAGAGGTAGAATGTAGATTTAGTATGAGGCAGAGGTAGAATGTAGATTTAATATGAGGCAGAGGTAGAATGTAGATTTAGTATGAGGCAGAGGTAGAATGTAGATTTAATATGAGGCAGAGGTAGAATGTAGATTTAGTATGAGGCAGGGGTAGAATGTAGATTTAGTATGAGGCAGAGGTAGAATGTAGATTTAGTATGAGGCAGAGGTAGAATGCTGCAAATCAGGGCTCTCTTGGAAAAGAGGTGCTCAGCCTCGATGAGATAATGTATAAACAAAATAATGAAAAAATAATAATGATGGCAAAAAGTTGCCCGTTTTTATATATAAATATATTGCCGTTAGATCTGTCTATCGTACATGTATGTGGACCCCCCCCGAGATGTCACCAGCGGATCGATTTAGTAATGGCTTGAAATGACGCCTGGGTGGAAAATGGGGAGGGTTAAGAGAATAGCCAAAACCCTACAAGTGTCTGTTCTGCCCTAGCATCTCATCATCCAGACACTAACTCTGCACACACTGCAGGCCTACAAGTGTCTGTTCTGCCCTAGCATCTCATCATCCAGACACTAACTCTGCACACACTGCAGGCCTACAAGTGTCTGTTCTGCCCTAGCGTCTCATCATCCAGACACTAACTCTGCACACACTGCAGGCCTACAAGTGTCTGTTCTGCCCTAGCGTCTCATCATCCAGACACTAACTCTGCACACACTGCAGGCCTACAAGTGTCTGTTCTGCCCTAGCGTCTTATCATCCAGACACTAACTCTGCACACACTGCAGGCCTACAAGTGTCTGTTCTGCCCTAGCGTCTCATCATCCAGACACTAACTCTGCACACACTGCAGGCCTACAAGTGTCTGTTCTGCCCTAGCGTCTCATCATCCAGACACTAACTCTGCACACACTGCAGGCCTACAAGTGTCTGTTCTGCCCTAGCGTCTTATCATCCAGACACTAACTCTGCACACACTGCAGGCCTACAAGTGTCTGTTCTGCCCTAGCGTCTCATCATCCAGACACTAACTCTGCACACACTGCAGGCCTACAAGTGTCTGTTCTGCCCTAGCGTCTCATCATCCAGACACTAACTCTGCACACACTGCAGGCCTACAAGTGTCTGTTCTGCCCTAGCGTCTCATCATCCAGACACTAACTCTGCACACACTGCAGGCCTACAAGTGTCTGTTCTGCCCTAGCGTCTCATCATCCAGACACTAACTCTGCACACACTGCAGGCCTACAAGTGTCTGTTCTGCCCTAGCGTCTCATCATCCAGACACTAACTCTGCACACACTGCAGGCCTACAAGTGTCTGTTCTGCCCTAGCGTCTCATCATCCAGACACTAACTCTGCACACACTGCAGGCCTACAAGTGTCTGTTCTGCCCTAGCGTCTCATCATCCAGACACTAACTCTGCACACACTGCAGGCCTACAAGTGTCTGTTCTGCCCTAGCGTCTCATCATCCAGACACTAACTCTGCACACACTGCAGGCCTACAGGTGTCTGTTCTGCCCTAGCGTCTCATCATCCAGACACTAACTCTGCTCCTCTGCAGGCCTGCCCTAGCGTCTCATCATCCAGACACTAACTCTGCTCCTCTGCAGGCCTGCCCTAGCGTCTCATCATCCAGACACTAACTCTGCTCCTCTGCAGGCCTGCCCTAGCGTCTCATCATCCAGACACTAACTCTGCTCCTCTGCAGGCATCAAGGCCTACAAGTGTCTGTTCTGCCCTAGCGTCTCATCATCCAGACACTAACTCTGCTCCTCTGCAGGCCTGCCCTAGCGTCTCATCATCCAGACACTAACTCTGCTCCTCTGCAGGCATCAAGGCCTACAAGTGTCTGTTCTGCCCTAGCGTCTCATCATCCAGACACTAACTCTGCTCCTCTGCAGGCCTGCCCTAGCGTCTCATCATCCAGACACTAACTCTGCACACACTGCAGGCCTACAAGTGTCTGTTCTGCCCTAGCGTCTCATCATCCAGACACTAACTCTGCACACACTGCAGGCCTACAAGTGTCTGTTCTGCCCTAGCGTCTCATCATCCAGACACTAACTCTGCACACACTGCAGGCCTACAAGTGTCTGTTCTGCCCTAGCGTCTCATCATCCAGACACTAACTCTGCACACACTGCAGGCCTACAAGTGTCTGTTCTGCCCTAGCGTCTCATCATCCAGACACTAACTCTGCTCCTCTGCAGGCCTGCCCTAGCGTCTCATCATCCAGACACTAACTCTGCTCCTCTGCAGGCATCAAGGCCTACAAGTGTCTGTTCTGCCCTAGCGTCTCATCATCCAGACACTAACTCTGCTCCTCTGCAGGCCTGCCCTAGCGTCTCATCATCCAGACACTAACTCTGCTCCTCTGCAGGCATCAAGGCCTACAAGTGTCTGTTCTGCCCTAGCGTCTCATCATCCAGACACTAACTCTGCTCCTCTGCAGGCCTGCCCTAGCGTCTCATCATCCAGACACTAACTCTGCACACACTGCAGGCCTACAAGTGTCTGTTCTGCCCTAGCGTCTCATCATCCAGACACTAACTCTGCACACACTGCAGGCCTACAAGTGTCTGTTCTGCCCTAGCGTCTCATCATCCAGACACTAACTCTGCACACACTGCAGGCCTACAAGTGTCTGTTCTGCCCTAGCGTCTCATCATCCAGACACTAACTCTGCACACACTGCAGGCCTACAAGTGTCTGTTCTGCCCTAGCGTCTCATCATCCAGACACTAACTCTGCACACACTGCAGGCCTACAAGTGTCTGTTCTGCCCTAGCGTCTCATCATCCAGACACTAACTCTGCACACACTGCAGGCCTACAAGTGTCTGTTCTGCCCTAGCGTCTCATCATCCAGACACTAACTCTGCACACACTGCAGGCCTACAAGTGTCTGTTCTGCCCTAGCGTCTCATCATCCAGACACTAACTCTGCACACACTGCAGGCCTACAAGTGTCTGTTCTGCCCTAGCGTCTCATCATCCAGACACTAACTCTGCACACACTGCAGGCCTACAAGTGTCTGTTCTGCCCTAGCGTCTCATCATCCAGACACTAACTCTGCACACACTGCAGGCCTACAAGTGTCTGTTCTGCCCTAGCGTCTCATCATCCAGACACTAACTCTGCACACACTGCAGGCCTACAAGTGTCTGTTCTGCCCTAGCATCTCATCATCCAGACACTAACTCTGCACACACTGCAGGCCTACAAGTGTCTGTTCTGCCCTAGCGTCTCATCATCCAGACACTAACTCTGCACACACTGCAGGCCTACAAGTGTCTGTTCTGCCCTAGCGTCTCATCATCCAGACACTAACTCTGCACACACTGCAGGCCTACAAGTGTCTGTTCTGCCCTAGCGTCTCATCATCCAGACACTAACTCTGCACACACTGCAGGCCTACAAGTGTCTGTTCTGCCCTAGCATCTCATCATCCAGACACTAACTCTGCACACACTGCAGGCCTACAAGTGTCTGTTCTGCCCTAGCGTCTCATCATCCAGACACTAACTCTGCTCCTCTGCAGGCCTGCCCTAGCGTCTCATCATCCAGACACTAACTCTGCTCCTCTGCAGGCCTACAAGTGTCTGTTCTGCCCTAGCGTCTCATCATCCAGACACTAACTCTGCTCCTCTGCAGGCCTGCCCTAGCGTCTCATCATCCAGACACTAACTCTGCTCCTCTGCAGGCCTACAAGTGTCTGTTCTGCCCTAGCGTCTCATCATCCAGACACTAACTCTGCTCCTCTGCAGGCCTGCCCTAGCGTCTCATCATCCAGACACTAACTCTGCTCCTCTGCAGGCATCAAGGCCTACAAGTGTCTGTTCTGCCAGAAGACATTCAGCCGGCGGGCCCACCTGCTGGAGCACCAGCAGTCGCACACCGACAACTACCGCTACCGCTGCCTCACCTGCCACAAGGGCTTCACCCGGAGCAACTACCACCGCGCCCACGTGTGCCCCGCGGCGCCGGGGAGGGCCGCCGACGGAGAGGGCGGCGCCGACGGAGAGGGCGGCACCGACAGAGAGAGCGGCAGTGACGAAGAGGGCGGCGCCGACGGAGAGGGCGGCGCCGACGAAGAGGGCGGCGCCGACGGAGAGGGCGGCACCGACGGAGAGGGCGGCACCGACGAAGAGGGCGGCGCCGACGGAGAGGGCGGCGCCGACGGAGAGGGCGGCACCGACGGAGAGG
>JACYXH010000832.1:200000-232500 GCA_026745465.1 Lota lota
CACACCACCTAACACCACCTAACACACCACCTAACACACCACCTAACACACCACCTAACACCACCTAACACACCACCTAACACCACCTAACACACCACCTAACACACCACCTAACACACCACCTAACACCACCTAACACCACCTAACACACCATCCAACACACCATCCAACACACCACCTAACACCACCTAACACACCACCTAACACCACCTAACACACCACCTAACACACCACCTAACACCACCTAACACACCACCTAACACACCACCTAACACACCACCTAACACCACCTAACACACCACCTAACACACCACCTAACACACCACCTAACACACCATCAACCGACCACTGAGGCAGCCGTTACAACACAGCTCCCCCACCAGCCGGCGCTGCGCCGTGCTTGGACTGAACGGACAGTAACAGACCCCGGGCCCCCGTAAGCAGACGGTAACACGCAGCGGGCCCCGACGCGACAGGCGCCGGTGCGGACGTACTTGATCCAGATGAGGGAGTTGTAGAACTCCGGGTCGATGGACTCCAGGTCCTTCAGCGCCCACGGCTTGTTCAGCATGCGCTTGTAGAAGGGCAGCGAGAAGCCCGTGTCGATGAACTTGCCGTGGAACAGCGCCTGGCGAGGAGGGGGGGGGGGGGGGGGGGGGAGGGGGGGGGGGCGTACGGAGGTAGACGCGTTAAAGCACGCACACTTTGATGTTCGCACACCGACGTGACACTTTGGGACTTGCACTTGCGTTCAGTGCTAGAGCGCTAAACGCGTTAGCTTAAACGAACCAGGTTACCGCCATTTCCTTTCTTTCGCACCGTTTACTCAACACCAAGCTAGCAGGAGTCCGGGTGTGTGCATGCGCGCGTGCGTGTGTGTGCGTGAGCGCGTGTGTGTGTGCGGGAGTGTTACCATGGCGATGAAGCGCCCGATGAAGCGGAAGTACTTGAGGTGGTCGGGGTTGATGTAGGAGGCGGGGTTTATCTGGAGGCAGTAGTTGTCCTTGCCGGCGTACTCGAACAGGCAGTACATGGGGTTCAACACCTCATGGGACAGCAGGAAGAACCACTCTCTGTACAGGGGGGGGGGGGGGGTACATGGGGTTCAACATCTCATGGGACAGCAGGAAGAACCACTCTCTGTACGGGGGGGGGGGGGGGGTACATGGGGTTCAACACCTCATGGGACAGCAGGAAGAACCACTCTCTGTACAGGGGGGGGGTACATGGGGTTCAACACCTCATGGGACAGCAGGAAGAACCACTCTCTGTACGGGGGGGGGGTACATGGGGTTCAACATCTCATGGGACAGCAGGAAGAACCACTCTCTGTACGGGGGGGGGGGGACATTTCAAAATCAAAGGTCTCGATGCCGTAACCAATATCTGACCGCTTGGTTCACGCTCACAAATGAATTCCCTCATATTACCGGGTCATGGTGGTAATATGGTATACATAACATTGTTACCTAGGAGACGGAACCCGGGTTTAACTGGGCTTCGGCGTTTACATGGCCGTTCAGAAACCAGTTGTAACCCGCCGTAAATCGGGTTACAACTGGTTTCCAGTGTGCATGAAGAAGCCCCGTCAGACACGGGCCGTACCACTGTCCCGACTCGGGGGGGGGGGGGGGGACAACTGTGTTTGTTTCTAATGGTTCTCCACTTGTTTCCACAAGAGAAAAATTGCACCCGGAGTTAATGAGCGGGAAAACAATACAACCTTAGCATGACATGCTTCATTAGACATTAGCGATCCAGAACAGCTTTAACATAATTATGTCCCTCTCCCGGTCACCCGCCCACCCCCCCCCCCAAGCACAGTAGAACATGGAGCGCCCCGTTTTGGTCCCACCCCCTATGTGTGGGTTTTGCTCCCAGGGCTAAAGGAGGCGGGGTTAAGCAGCAGACCACTTGCCTGGCCACGCCTCCGTAGTCCAGGCCCTCTTCTCCAGGGAAGATGATCCACAGCTTCCGGCGCAGGTCCTGGGCGTTGAAGCTCATGATCTGAGAGAGGTCAGAGGTCGATAGGGTCAGACAGGGCGTGGCTCCACACAGACGCAGAATCAGGACTTGCCCTGTGAGCTCCGGCACACAGAAGCATGGCGACTGACCTGCTGGAAGGAATCCTCAAACAGAGTTTTCCTGGAGACGGTGATCTTGATGTGCTGGGGCATGGAGTGTTGCTGCGGGAACAGAGGGGGGAGATTAGCGTCCGTGTGTTTGTGTTTTCCGCTCGTTGTGTGGTTGACATCGATTCATTCGATCATTGGATCAATCATTGGATCAACCATCAACAACACAGAACCGTCTGGTTTCAGCAGTGGTCAAAATGAACCGACGGGAGGATAGACAGACCATCGGACAGGTAGAAACATTAGCATATACATATTAGCATATACATATTAACATATATTTAAGCAAGCGCTTGGCCAGTATGTTCTTTTACTCTGGCAGCGAAAGACAACCCTCGGAAAGTTAAGCGTGGACCCTGGACTGACCCAGAGGGAAATGGTTTCTGATCAAAGACATGCACTGTTGCTACGTGTTCTAGAGCCTGGCTGTACCCGTTCAGACTGGAGTCAGGTGACACCACGAAGCACCCGGGAGACCATTCAGAGGAGCCTACCTGGCACATGAAACGGAAGTACTGCACTTTGGCCTTGAAGTCACGCACATACGTGATCTGGGGACCATTCTCACTGTGGGAGGGGGGGGGGGGGGGGGGGGGGGGGGGGGGTGGGAAGAGAGGTGGAGAAGAGGGGAGGACAATGAATGTAAATATTGGGTGAGGAGTGAACGATTGCAGGTGTAGAAGGAGAGGAGTAAGACAGGGGAGTGGAGCAGGAGGGGAGGGGAAGGAACGCAGAGAAAGGTTAACAGTGCCAGCATTGTATTAGGAATGTCAACATCGCTTACTGAGCCTGCACTGCATACGAGACGATCAAATGCAGTAGGAGATCTTAAAAAGGCCACTTTTTTTTTTAAGGGCGTACCTTGCATGTATTGTTATCTTAAAATCAGTTCAAAGAATTCATTTTAGCAAGCGACCCTTTCATGAAGCACACACACACACACACACACACACACACACACACACACACACACACACACACACACACACACACACACACACACACACACACACACACACACACACACACACACACACACACACACACACCTCCACTAAGGGTAGAGACCAAACCGGTTCCGGCAGGTCGGTCCTGCGCCAGAGGCGTGACCATCTGCGACCCCTTTGATTACTCTAAGTCAGACGAGTCGACAGCCACGGTCTACGGGATGTGACACACACGATGAGCATCCTGGCGTCCCGTATTCATGCTCCGACTGGTGCTTCCTTGACATGATGTGATGCGTGTCTGCACACTAATGCCATGTCTGCACAGACCATGTGTCCGCTGTGCACTCCCTGGTGTGTCCCACTTCAGCCATACGTTCCCAACACAACACTTACAAACAAAGTGATTGTCTTCCCAGGCGAGCTCCATTGCTACGCTACTAGACGTGCGTCAGCACAGTAGAAGTGAACAGGGTTTAATAGTAAGGTAACCACCACAGCCGTCATCTTACCCATCCTCTTGTAAGGTTAGATAAGAGTATACTTCACAGGAGAGTGACGAACTAAAACGATAAAAGAATTGAAAATGTGAAAGAATTAAACGACTAAATCTACAGAAAACATGTCCGTATAATTAGAGGTTTGATTGAGTTTGATAGTTTGCCAACACAAACTCGTATTACTCTATGCGGGTTATGAACCGTATCTCCTCCTACGGTTGGAGATATCGCCACCGTCAGATGGACCTGTGTGGGAACGTCAGATGGACCTGTGTGGGAACGTCAGATGGACCTGTGTGGGAACGTCAGATGGACCTGTGTGGGAACGTCAGATGGACCTGTGTGGGAACGTCAGATGGACCTGTGTGGGAACGTCAGATGGACCTGTGTGGGAACATCAGATGGACCTGTGTGGGAACGTCAGATGGACCTGTGTGGGAACGTCAGATGCACCTGTGTGGGAACGTCAGATGGACCTGTGTGGGAACGTCAGATGGACCTGTGTGGGAACGTCAGATGGACCTGTGTGGGAACGTCAGATGGACCTGTGTGGGAACGTCAGATGGCCCTGTGTGGGAACGTCAGATGGACCTGTGTGGGAACGTCAGATGGACCTGTGTGGAAACGTCAGATGGACCTGTGTGGGAACGTCAGATCCACTAGTGTGGGAACGTCAGATCCACTAGTGTGGGAACGTCAGATCCACTAGTGTGGGAACGTCAGATCCACTGAAGGGTGGGAACGTCAGAGCCACTGAAGGGTGGGATGGATGGGTAGGAATGGGAAGGAATGGGAAGGAATGGGAAGGAGAGGGACCTACAGGGAGGACTTCCCGGTGCGGGGGTCGATGTAGGTGGTGGCCCGGCGGTTGTGGTCCACGAAGTAAGGGATCCCGTCCACCGTGAACCTCATCTCCCAGCCCTCCGGCAGAGGCTTCTCGTTCAGCAGCCTGGACTCAGGAGACACACACGGACGCACACGTGAATACAAGACACACACGGACGCACACGTGGATACAAGACACACACGGACGCACACGTGGATACAAGACACACACGGACGCACACGTGGATACAAGACACACACGGACGCACACGTGGATACAAGACACACACGGACGCACACGTGGATACAAGACACACACGGACGCACACGTGAATACAAGACACACACGGACGCACACGTGGATACAAGACACACACGGACGCACACGTGGATACAAGACACACACGGACGCACACGTGGATACAAGACACACACGGACGCACACGTGAATACAAGACACACACGGACGCACACGTGAATACAAGACACACACGGACGCACACGTGAATACAAGACACACACGGACGCACACGTGGATACAAGACACACACGGACGCACACGTGGATACAAGACACACACGGACGCACACGTGAATACAAGACACACACGGACGCACACGTGAATACAAGACACACACGGACGCACACGTGAATACAAGACACACACGGACGCACACGTGAATACAAGACACACACGGACGCACACGTGGATACAAGACACACACGGACGCACACGTGGATACAAGACACACACGGACGCACACGTGAATACAAGACACACACGGACGCACACGTGAATACAAGACACACACGGACGCACACGTGAATACAAGACACACACGGACGCACACGTGGATACAAGACACACACGGACGCACACGTGGATACAAGACACACACGGACGCACACGTGAATACAAGACACACACGTGAATACAAGACACACACGGACGCACACGTGAATACAAGACACACACGGACGCACACGTGGATACAAGACACACACGGACGCACACGTGGATACAAGACACACACGGACGCACACGTGAATACAAGACACACACGGACGCACACGTGGATACAAGACACACACGGACGCACACGTGAATACAAGACACACACGGACGCACACGTGAATACAAGACACACACGGACGCACACGTGGATACAAGACACACACGGACGCACACGTGGATACAAGACACACACGGACGCACACATGAATACAAGATACACGCAGGTACACACACCAATACAAGATACACGCAGGTACACACATTAATATAAGATACATACATTCATACAGGATACACACACATTCATACAAGATACACACACAGAGACAAGGTAGACACACACACACGGACGAGATATGCACAGAGACAAGAGATGCAGACAGATACGATTTACACACAGAGACAAACACACATAGCCAGAAAATGAGAAAGACACAGGTAAACACACAAAGACACACGCGCACACACACACACACTGACCCCTGCGTGCGCGGGTCCTCCCACTGGGTGGTCCGTGTCTGGTGATGAACAAAGTACACCCGGCCGGTGCTGTCCGTTCTCTTCTCTGCAAACACACAACAACATGGCCGCCCGTTAGGACCTGTGACCCTTCTTCACCGCGTTTAAACACACAACAACATGGCCGCCCGTTAGGACCTGTGACCCTTCTTCACCGCGTTTAAACACACAACAACATGGCCGCCCGTTAGGACCTGTGACCCTTCTTCACCGCGTTTAAACACACAACAACATGGCCGCCCGGTAGGACCTGTGACCCTTCTTCACCGCGTTTAAACACACAACAACATGGCCGCCCGGTAGGACCTGTGACCCTTCTTCACCGCGTTTAAACACACAACAACATGGCCGCCCGGTAGGACCTGTGACCCTTCTTCACCGCGTTTAAACACACAACAACATGGCCGCCCGGTAGGACCTGTGACGCTTCTTCACCGCGTTTAAACACACAACAACATGGCCGCCTGTTAGGACCTGTGACCCTTCTTCACCGCGTTTAAACACACAACAACATGGCCGCCTGTTAGGACCTGTGACCCTTCTTCACCGCGTTTAAACACACAACAACATGGCCGCCTGTTAGGACCTGTGACCCTTCTTCACCGCGTTTAAACACACAACAACATGGCCGCCTGTTAGGACCTGTGACCCTTCTTCACCGCGTTTAAACACACAACAACATGGCCGCCCGGTAGGATTCAGATTCATGCATTTGAGGTCTTGTGAGGTCAGGTTTTTATGTTGGTATATTTTCCAAGAGCGTGAAAGTCTATTCATTATGACATCAGTGATTGATCCTGTCTCTATATTTCACGCCACTGTATCTGGTAGAACGAGCGTGTCCCAAGCAGGTAACGAGCGCGTACTAAAGGTGTCCTAAGTGTTGGTGTCCGCGGGTCCTCACCCCATCCCAGCGGCAGAGAGTCCAGTGGGTCGTTCTGGGCAGCTGGCACCTGGTCCTGTAGCTGTCACAAACACAGACACCACTTTATCCATCATCAACATCAAAGCATCGCGGTCAGATACGATTCAGGAACGAGTGAAGCTGGGTCTGAATCTGATAGGAGAAATCAGACGCAGACTTCTTCACTGTCCGTCAGGCTTGACAGAAAATCTTCTTTGGACTCGCTCGGGTAGCTCACAACATTAAATACAACATAGAACAAGTTCAAGTTTCGCAATGAATTCTAGATTTCAAGATATGGGTGTGGCGTTGTTCAAAAAGCTCCAGTCAATCAGATTAAATTCCTATTTGATAATCTTTTCTCATCTCTTTTACAGATTTGGTCGGAAGTAAAGTGTAACAATGTCAGTGCCGCACTCCACCTAGGTGGGGGCCGCACTCCACCTAGGTGGGGGCCGCACTCCACCTAGGTGGCTTTAACTGGGCTCCTCCAGACAAGGACACAGGGGAGTGGTGTTGAAAGCTGGTTTATTGTAGAGTTTGAAGAACAATGATGCATGACGAAGGTGCTCCATGCTGCCATGCAGGAGAGCTCTGAGTGTGTGCGGTGATGGCTGGTTTAACCTGTGCACACTGATTGCTCAATGCACAACAGGTGTGCAGCCTCACCCAGCCCCCAGAGTCCAATCAGTCTGACTCCAGGCCAGGGGGAGGCTGCTTAAACCAGCCATCAACCACTCACACTCCACGTAAAGCAAACACATATTCTCTGAGAAAAGCCTTCGGCGCCAATGTCTCATTTAACGCCGTTATTCAATCCATTCCACATAAACCAGTTTTGCTTGCACCGTCCGTCGTTTGAAAAAGGGACTCCTGCAGTGAGAAGCCCACCTCCTCAGAACGGGATCTCGCGAGAACCATCGAGATCTCGCGAGACCGTCCAGGTCTCGCGAGATCACGATGGTTCTCGCGAGATCCCGTTCTGTTTCTCACCGCAAGAGTGCAGACATGAGACAACGAGGCTTTGCTTTTATGTGTTGTCCCGCCACCCCCCCCCCCCCCCCCCCCCCCGAACGAGTAAACACCAACACCACCAGCACCAGCACCACCAGCACCACGTACCCCGTATATGAACCTCTGGTTGAACTGCTGCATGGCGCCCTGCAGCTGGCTGCGCTGGTGCTGCCACTGCTCGTAGTTCCGCACCGTCTCCATGGTGGGCCGTTGCCACGTGGTGGAGCGCGTGATGTGGTCCACGAAGTACACACGGCCCATCGGGTCCACGCGACGCTCCCAGCTGGGGGGGGGGGGGGGGGGGGGGGGGGGGAGGGGGGGAGGGAGGGAGAGAGGGAGAGAGGGAGAGAGGGAGGGGAAGAGGGGAAGGGAGAGGGGAGAGGGGGAGGTGGGAGAGAGAGAAGCAGAGCGAGAGAGGAAGAGGGGAAGGGAGAGAGGGGAGAGATGGAGGTGGGAGAGAGAGAGACAGAGAAGCGGAGAGAGGAGAGAGGGAGAGGGGAAGGGAGAGAGGGGAGAGACAGAGAAGCGGAGAGAGGAGAGAGGGAGAGGGGAAGGGAGAGAGGGGAGAGAGAGAGAAGCGGAGAGAGATGGGGAGGAGAGAGGGAGAGGAAGAGGAAGAGGGGAAGGGAGAGAGGGGAGAGGGGGAGGAGAGAGGGAGAGGGAGGTGAGAGAGAAGGTAGGAGGGAAAGGGGGGAGGGAGCGGAAGAGGTGTGAGATGGAGGGGGAGAGGGGGAGGGAAGAGGAGGAGAGAGAAAGTAAGTGGGAGAGGGGAGAGGGGGAGGTGGGAGAGAGAGAAGCGGAGAGAGATGGGGGAGGAGAGAGGGATAGGAAGATAGATGGAGACGGAGAGAGGGAAATGGATCAACAGAGCAGAGGAGAGTGGGGGAGTTTGTGAATGGGGGAGGGATGGAGGTATGGAGTGAGGGTCAGCTGGACATATTGGCTTAAAGAGTAACCAAGCATTTGTGAGAGGTCATGAAACATCACAGCCCTGCTGACACCATGCAATACAGAGTCTAAACAGACACATTAAATATTCATATAGAATACCTCATTCATATTATGGAGACACTTAACCACTCAAGGCTTACTCATGCTCTATTCTAGCTTGTCCTTCTCTATAATAGACGTCATCCCAGTATGGAACATCTACTAAAGAGCTAGGTAACATCCAGGCCAGAGAGATGAGTCGAGATGGGTTATGAGCCTAGATATCATGAGCAGCCAAAAAGCCCGTTTCAGTTTCATGTTGTCTTGGAGATGGGCTGTTTTGAGAACATCAAGATGGCGGCTGTCTTTACCCAGAAGGCAGTGGTTCTGGCCGCTCCCACGTGGTCCTCTTCTCCACGTGGTCCACAAAGTACAGCCTGCCGTTCTGGTCCACACGCTGCTCCCACCTGGAACACCACGACAACCAATCAGATCAGCCCAGACCCAACCACATGACCACAACAAACCAATGAGATCAGCCCAGACCCAACCACAACAAACCAATCAGATCAGCCCAGATCCCCACCCACACGACCACAACAAACCAATCAGATCAGCCCAGATCCCCACCCACACGACCACAACAAACCAATCAGATCAGCCCAGATCCCCACCCACATGACCACAACAACCAATCATCAGTCAAGAGGGATGGATAAATACAATATGATACCATTAATGAACACCATATATAATGATACAAATGACAGCAAACGGACTGAAAGCAATCGGTATTCAGATTGGCATGATCCACTAACCCAGGAGGCAAGGGCCCCGTGTTGACCGCAGGGGCCCGGATCGCGGCCGCGGGGTTAGCCACCGCGGTGCTGGTGGCTGCTGGCTTAGCGATGGCCCCAGATCCAGACCCAGGGGGGGGGCCCTGGTCAGGGGCCCCAGTGGGGGGGCCCTGGTCAGGTGCCCCAGTGGGGGGGGCCTGGTCAGGGGCCCCAGTGGGGGGGCCCTGGTCAGGGGCCCCAGTGGGGGGGGCCTGGTCTGAGGCGGGGGCGCTGGGCGCCGAGGCAGCGGGGGCCGCAGGGACCCGGACCGGCGTGTCGGAGCCCGAGGGCCCCTCGCTGGAGTCCGCCGCCAAGGAGCCGTTGGAGGATGAGGCTAGGAGGGGCCGAGGAAAAGTCTGTTAGGACACACAGGTAAACATGACTGTGGGAGTGTGTGTGGATGGTGGCTGGTTGAAGCAGCCTCACCTGGCCTGAGTCAGACTGATTGGACTCTGGGGGCTGGGTGGGGCTGCACACCTGTGGCACATTGAACAATCAGTGTGCACAGGTTAAACCAGCCACCACCACACACACTCGAGGAGAGCTCTTCGGCATGGCAGCACGGAGCACCGGCTGCACGCCTCATTTCATTCAACCTTAACAATAAACCGGTTTTCAACATCACCACCCTGTGTCCAATTGTTTGGAGGAGCCCGAGGAAAGTCACCTAGGTGGAGTATGGGAGCCGCCTAGGTGGCGTGTAGTAGTGGACTTTGCTACAGTGACATACCGGTGGGGTATCTGCTATGCGCGATACCGTTCATCCCTCATCACGGAGCAGGTTAGGCTTCGTGCTCAAGGGCCTTTGGGGGCCCGGGGGTCGAACGCCATCACACTAGACCATCGTAATTGTATTAATAAGACGCAGGGTAGAGACACAACATCTCGTGTGGAGAGTTCACATCTGCACGCAAGATTACCCCATAGTACAATCGCGAGATACTAATATATAAATAGCATAACAGCCGCTCAACTTTGACCTTGCGAGGCCACCGGGAACACAAGTTTGCGTCTCACAATGAATGTCAGTCTGGCCGTGGCTGGGCGGCCATTGATTTCCTTATACGGGCGCGGTTCATCTTTCAGAGTCGTAATTCAGAAAAAAAAGAAAAAGTTTTGATTGCTACATTATCCACGGGCGCGGCCATTGTTACGAAATTCTGTAGAACGCCGAGTTTCGTAGTCCTTGCATCGACCCCGAACTACAAGTCCCTCCCCCTAGCGCTGATTGGTCCTTTCGTCATCGCCAGCGTGTTGGCGGAGGCTGCGGATCCAGCCGGGTCTGCCCAGAGGCACGCGACGCGAGCTACACCGACACCACCCCTCACCTGGTGACGAGGCGGGTCTGCGGGGGGTCGGGGGAGGCGGTCTGGAGGGCCTGGGGGGGCGGAGGGGGCGAGAGCCCTCCGATGTCACCGAGGGAGAGGGGGAGGAGCCTGTGCCGTTGACCGTGTGCCGAGCCTTCGGGGACGAGCGGTACTCCAGCTCGTCCAGTGCCGGTGAGCTGTCCCTGCTGCGCCTGCACACAAACACCTTTCAGTTCCTTAGCATGCTCTAGATCATCACATCTTTTAGTTCCTTAGCATGTTCTAGGTTATCACCTGTTTTAGTTCCTTAGCATGTTCTAGGTTATCACATCTTTTAGTTCCTTAGCATGCTCTAGGTTATCACATCTTTTAGTTCCTTAGCATGCTCTAGGTTATCACATCTTTTAGTTCCTTAGCATGTTCTAGGTTATCACATCTTTTAGTTCCTTAGCATGTTCTAGGTTATCACATCTTTTAGTTCCTTAGCATGCTCATGCTTTAGTTCCTTAGCATGTTCTAGGTTATAACATGTTTTAGTTCCTTAGCATGCTCTAGGTTATCACATGTTTTAGTTCCTTAGCATGTTCTAGGTTATCACATCTTTTAGTTCCTTAGCATGCTCATGCTATAGTTCCTTAGCATGTTCTAGGTTATCACATGTTTTAGTTCCTTAGCATGTTCTAGGTTATCACATGTTTTAGTTCCTTAGCATGTTCTAGGTTATCACATGTTTCAGTTCCTTAGCATGTTCTAGGTTATCACATGTTTTAGTTCCTTAGCATGTTCATGCTTTAGTTCCTTAGCATGTTCTAGGTTATCACATGTTTTAGTTCCTTAGCATGTTCATGCTTTAGTTCCTTAGCATGTTCTAGGTTATCACATGTTTCAGTTCCTTAGCATGTTCTAGGTTATCACATGTTTTAGTTCCTTAGCATGTTCATGCTTTAGTTCCTTAGCATGCTCATGCTATAGTTCCTTAGCATGTTCTAGGTTATCACCTGTTTTAGTTCCTTAGCATGTTCTAGGTTATCACATCTTTTAGTTCCTTAGCATGTTCTAGGTTATCACATGTTTTAGTTCCTTAGCATGTTCTAGGTTATCACATGTTTTAGTTCCTTAGCATGTTCTAGGTTATCACACGTTTTAGTTCCTTAGCATGTTTTAGTTCTGAAGTATGTTTTAGGGTGGCAAAACACAAGTTCAATAAGGTTTAAAAAAAAACGAATCTCAGGTCCGTGGATCTCAACCTGCGGCCCAAAGTGAACCCAGCCCCTTACCCTTACCCCTTACCCGTACCCCTTAACCTTACCCCTACCCCTTACCCGTACCCCTTAACCTTACCCGTACCCCTTAACCGTACCCCTTACCCCTTAACCTTACCCCTACCCCTTACCCGTACCCCTTACCCCTTACCCCTTAACCTTACCCCTACCCCTTAACCGTACCCCTTACCCCTTAACCTTACCCCTACCCCTTACCCGTACCCCTTACCCCTTAACCTTACCCCTACCCCTTACCCCTACCCCTTACCCGTACCCCTTACCCCTTACCCCTTAACCTTAACCTTACCCCTACCCCTTAACCGTACCCCTTACCCCTTAACCTTACCCCTACCCCTTACCCGTACCCCTTACCCCTTAACCTTACCCCTACCCCTTACCCGTACCCCTTACCCGTACCCCTTACCCCAGGCTGGGCTCTCCGTTGAGTTGGGGGTCCCCGTTAGTCGTAGCTGAGGGGACAAACACAAGACATGCGAGTCACTATCACAGCACAGACACCCCAAAATCTCCCAGCATGTAAAGCAGGTGCACAGACTACGCTTGGTCACCATGGACACCAACACATTACATCTGACCACCACGTGTGGAGCTCATCAGTCATTACAAGTCACCATAGATAAGACCGCAATAATCATAATAATCATAATAATAATCATAATAATCTGGCCTGCATCGGACTTTACGCCGGCTGCCGTGGTTCCCGCCCTCGTGTCAAACCGCGGGTGGGGGGGGGGGGGGGGGGGGGGGGGGGGGCGTTACCGTGGTGACTGGCCTGGGCTACTGCGAAGGCCTCCGGGTCCACCGTCATCCCGTCCAGACAGACGGACAGATCCCCCACCACGTCCGTCTGGTCCCGGTCTGCGCTCAGCTTCAGGGTCTGCACCACCTCAGAGACTGGGGGAGGGGGGGGGGGGGGGGGGGGGAAGAGATGGACGGGAGGGGGCGAGAGGTCAGAGAGAGGCGGATGAGAGGTGGGGGCAGAGGGGAGAGAGGTGGGGGGGAGGGTGCGAGAGGTCAGAGAGAGGCGGATGGGAGGTGGGGGCAGAGGGGAGGTGGGGGGGGAGAGAGATGGACGGGAGGGGTCGAGAGGTCAGAGAGGCGGATGAGAGGTGGGGGCAGAGGGGAGGTGGGGGGGAGAGAGATGGACGGGAGGGGTCGAGAGGTCAGAGAGGCGGATGAGAGGTGGGGGCAGAGGGGAGGTGGGGGGAGAGAGAGATGCATTGGTGGGGGAGGGGGGGATGGGTGGGAAGGGAAGAGAGGGGGTGGTGGTATGAGGTGGGGGGGGGGTGAGAGACGGAGTGACATTGGGGTTGGAGTAAGATCGATGTGTGACCGATGGGGTGAGATACAGGGGGTGAGACGGCGGAGAGAGATAAAAGGGGTGAGATGCGAGGGGTTGCGATTGAGAGAGAGAGAGAGAGAGAGAGAGAGAGAGAGAGAGAGAGAGAGAGAGAGAGACAGAGAGAGAGAGAGAGAGAGAGAGAGAGAGAGAGAGAGAGAGACAGAGAGACAGAGAGACAGAGAGACAGAGAGACAGAGAGACAGAGAGAGAGAGAGAGAGTGTGGGTGAGAGTGTGGGTGAGAGACAAAAGAGTAAGAAAACAAAAGCCAAGCAAATGAACCGCAGGAATCCAAAAACGGCACGACAGGAAGCTGCACCTTGCAGTCATGACACCACACACACACACACACACACACAAACACACACCAGTCGAAACAGACCAACTGCAGCCATGGAAACGGAGCCCTTCGTCCGTGATTCATCACGGAATGCCTCTTAGTGTCGTCACTAGGTATCGTCTTCCCGTCAGCGAGGGGACGCCGAGGGCCGGGCTTTCCCTTCTCATAGCAGCCTCTATGACGCGTGACTCCCCCTGTTGTGTCGACGCAGCCTCCAGTCTGTTCTCATTGTACCGCGCCCCCGCCGCTGTGACCCGTCCCTGGCCCCCATACCAGCTGCGTTTGTGGGGTCGTCCCTGATGGGAGTGCGCGCACACCTTGCTAGCTGACCAGCACTTTGTCCTGTAAACCTCTGCTCCAGCCCCAGGACACCTGAGGGCCTGTAGGGGGGGTGGTTCACGCTAAGTGGATGCAGAATGGCCCACCATCATTCTCAGTCAACTGGAAGGAGTGTTTCCTTCATTCGCTTAGGATGTCCGCGTTGTTCATCTTCATATCGTGCATACCTTTTATATTCCACTTAACCATCCTCAAACCAATTCCTAAACGTCATAATTTTAAGTGTTCAACCCTGAACGTTAGGGTGGGCATCCATAAACTAAGACGCAATCATTTGCAATGCATCACGGGAGTAACCGGCGGATAAGCCTGCCCAGTGAAGAGGTGCAACAGGTGATCTACCCTCAGACGCATCTCACCACTGTTTATCTTTGTTGACTCACAGCTAATTAGGATAATAACAAGGAGTATGATAATGATAATAATAACACGTTTACAGGGGAAGCTGACGAGCAAGGTGAGACATTAAGTCGGACCGACTGTAGAGAAACATGTCAGATGTGACACAACATCACACACACACAACACAATCAAACACACTCTCTCCCTCACACACACAACACAACCAAACACACGCTCACTCCCTCACACACACACACACACACACACACACACACACACACACACACACACACACACACACACACACACACACACACACACACACACACACACACACACACACACACACACACACACACACACACAACACAACCAAACACATGTTCTCCCTCACACACACAACACAACCAAACACACTCACTCCCTCACACACACACACAACCAAACACACTCTCTCCCTCACACACACACACAACACAACTAAACACACACACACAACACAACCAAACACACTCTCTCCCTCACACACACACACAACACAACCAAACACACACACACAACACAACCAAACACACTCACTCCCTCACACACACACACACAACCCAACCAAACACACACACACAACACAACCAAACACACGCTCTCCCTCACACACACAGCACAACCAAACACACTCACTCCCTCACACACACACACACACAACCAAACACACTCTCTCCCTCACACACACACACACAACACAACTAAACACACACACACACAACACAACTAAACACACACACACAACACAACCAAACACACTCACTCCCTCACACACACACACACAACACAACCAAACACACACACACACACAACACAACCAAACACACGCTCTCCCTCACACACACAGCACAACCAAACACTCTCTGCCTCACACACACACAACACAACTAAACACACACTCTCTCCCTCACACACACACACACAACCAAACACACACTCTCTCCCTCACAAGACAACCACACGCACACACACTCTCCCTCACACACCACACAAGACAAGGTATATATAGTAGTTACATGTAACCAAGCCCTCCAGGGCTTAGTATTAGATTACACACACTCAGCTAAATGTTGAGGTAACAACAACCATTCACTAGCCCCAAAGGAAAGACAGGACACCATAACAACAACCATTCACTAGCCCCAAAGGAAAGACAGGACACCATAACAACAACCATTCACTAGCCCCAAAGGAAAGACAGGACACCATAACAACAACCATTCACTAGCCCCAAAGGAAAGACAGGACACCATAACAACAACCATTCACTAGCCCCAAAGGAAAGACAGGACACCATAACAACAACCATTCACTAGCCCCAAAGGAAAGACAGGACACCATAACAACAACCATTCACTAGCCCCAAAGGAAAGACAGGACACCATAACAACAACCATTCACTAGCCCCAAAGGAAAGACAGGACACCATAACAACAACCATTCACTAGCCCCAAAGGAAAGACAGGACACCATAACAACAGCAATTAAGAAAAAGAGGAGACACCTAATCGTTTCCCCATTAAACGGTTCAATCTAGGGCCAATTTCCTGTCCAAGTAACCAATGCTCGACACAAACGTGATTAGGGAACAGCAGCGTGGGCGCTATCTGCTCGTCTGAGTCCCATGTCGACATTTGACATTTGACATTTACATCCTCCATCGCCATTGAGACGGCCAGCGTGCATGAGAGCGTGCATGAGAGCGTGCATGAGAGTGTACATGCCAGCGTGCGTGAGAGCAGAGAGCGTGCATGAGAGCGTGCATGAGAGCAGAGAGTGAATGACAGCGTGCATGAGAGCAGAGAGAGTGCATGAGAGCGTGCATGAGAGCAGAGAGTGAATGAGAGCGTGCATGAGAGCAGAGAGAGTGCATGAGAGTGTGCATGAGAGCGTGCATGAGAGCAGAGAGTGCATGAGAGTGTGCATGAGAGTGTGCATGAGAGCGTAGTGCCATCTTTCCCGGTTTGTGGGAAACGTTTCACAAGGTTGCTCGGTAAATACAGTACGAAAGCTTCCAACTCATTCACATGACACAGACGACTTCCTGTCAATACTGGCGCTTTGTGACGACATCGGCGGTAAACGCCTCCATCCTGCCAATGGAGGCGGTCCGCAAGAGGTCAAAGACTGAGACACGCGGGGCACGGCACGCGTGGAGCAGCAGGCATCGCGTGACCTGCCGCCGTGGCGAGCATCCAGCTACAGCCCGGTGTTCGTCCGACCGAGGTCCCACCCCCCTCATCCGGTGAATATCTACTCGGTGTCGGCTCTCATAGCGCCGGTGTTTCGGCGAAACTCTGAAACGCAAGGAGAAGGATCAACCCGAAGGGCGAGTCAGCCGGCTCGGCCCGAGGTGCCAGCTGATCCAGGGCAGCCGGAACAGCTGAAGGCTCAGGTTTCATCCGTGCCAACGCAAAGCGAAACACGATCGCATTTATTAGGTCACTCGATTTATTACCAGTCGATAGGAGTTCGTGACCAGCCATTCAAAGTGCACCGTTGGGTCCTTACGATCAAACTTTGTCCTAGAACGTTCCACTGGGTAGAGGGTTTACAAAGAGGACACCAGAACTGGAGCATGGTGTGTGTGTGTGTGTGTGTGTGTGTGTGTGTGTGTGTGTGTGTGTGTGTGTGTGTGTGTGTGTGTGTGTGTGTGTGTGTGTGTGTGTGTGTGTGTGTGTGTGTGTGTGTGTGTGTGTGTGTGTGTGTGTGTGTGTGACCTTTCATATCATGTTAAGCTGATTTGTATGCCTTCAGCGGGCTTAGAGGGTGGTCTCGGAGTACAGTTTGGCATTGCACAACACATACACAAACACACACACACCAACTTCCAATGAATTCCTATTGATCTCCTTAAGGCGCAGGAAGGGTCAAGGGTCAATGTCCACAGGTAGACTGCGGACATTGGGGATGGAACCCAGCACCCCACATATACATGCATACAAATCGGGTGTGTGGGCGCACTCACTCTTCATCTGGTTGGCCTGGAGGGTGTGGCTGACGTCCAGCGTGGCGATGCCCAGCAAGAGGTCTGCCTTCAGGGTCTGGTGGCTCCACACGCGGAACACCAGCTTGCTGAACGGGGTCACGATGCTGCAGACCCCCGCAGGAGGAGGAGGAGGAGGAGGAGGAGGAGAGGGGAGACAACACATGGATGTTCATATGGACCAAGCATCAGTTGAGAGAGGAGGAGGAGGAGGAGGAGGAGGAGGAGGAGGAGGAGGAGGAGGAGGAGGAGGAGGAGGAGGAGGAGGAGGAGGAGGAGAGGGGAGACATCCCATGATCACTCCAAGCGCAATTGTCTTCATAATTGTAACTCAGATGTTTCATTTTAAACAGGGTTAAGACAAGGTCCTTATTCTTGTTCTGTTGTCTGCCTTAAGCACTGTGTATTGCATGAAAGTCATCCAACGTGTCTTGGGTGCCCCAGTGGGAATCTAACCCCAAACCCCTGGCAGTGTTTATGTCATGCTCTACCAATAGGACTACTCAACACCCTTTGGTTGTGTTTTGCAATGAAGAAACAGTTAATGTAAGTACAGACAGCGCTGGATTTACGTGCAACCCAAGTTTTGACTTTGGGCTACCGTTGAGATATTTGATCCTTAGATGCTGTACTATTCATTTAACGTCTGCGTCAACAAAGTTGGGCCACCATTCAAACGGTGTTTACTCAAGATGTTAGCCAAGCGTTGTGTGACCATCCCCATCCCCATCCCCATTCCCATTCCCATCCCCATCCCCATCCCCATCCCCATCAGGAACGGAATGTCGGCCGAGGAACATGGAGAAACAGGCTCTGGTTAAACTGGTTTGGGTGACAACCTATCCGCACTTTAAACACCATTCAGATCCGTGGGGAGGGACTTGTCTAGTGGTTAGGATGCTTGACTGACAGCTGAGCAGTATACGCCGAGACGTCTGCCAACTGGCAGTTTGCCCCAAAGCAGACGGGTTTGATCAGTTCAATTCCAAATTGATCGGGTGCGTCCAGATGGGGAGTCTGCCGGGTTGGCATTCGCTTGCAGAGAGGAAATAAACAACTCATCTGAATTGAACGCCAATTTACAGATATCTCGGCGTATCCCTTAAAGCCAGACCATCCCTAACTCCTACCTGCTCTGCGAGTCGCTTTGGATAAAAGCGTCATCGAAATGAATGAATGAATGAATGAATGAATGGAAAATAACGAAATACCTCCAGCTTTTACAATGCGTTCCGTATCTGGTGGGCGTCCAGAACCGCTACAGAACCGGCTGCTCCCAGGAGGCCAGCCGGTTCTGTAGCGGTCCCAGGCATGGTAGAACGCCTGGCACCGCCAAGATATATTCTCTGAGAGACGGTCGGCCTCTCTGTCTCTGTCTCCCTCTCTCTGTCTCCCTCTCTCTGCCTCCCACCCATTTGGTTCATTCCCATCTCTCTCACAGCCATTACTTCCGGCCTCCCTCCCTCTCTCTGCCTCCCTCTCTCTGTCTCCCTCTCTCTGCCTCCCCCTCTCTCTGTCTCCCTCTCTCTGCCTCCCTCTTTCTGTCTCCCTCTCTCTGTCTCCCTCTCTCTGCCTCCCTCTTTCTGTCTCCCTCTCTCTGTCTCCCTCTCTCTGCCTCCCTCTCTCTGCCTCCCTCTCTCTCTGCCTCCCTCTCTCTCTGTGGCAGACTGTTACACCGGACCTGCACCAGAGGGAACAATATGTTTACCGACAGCCCAAGGGTTGAGTCACTACCAAAGAATGATCGGCAAGTCACAACTTCCTGGAAGAAGAAGAAGATTGCAACATCGATAACCTAAAACAGAACACTTTTTGAAACACTTCCCCTAACTTTCCTTTGAGATAATTCTAAATAATGCTCCTCAAAAGGGTACATTGAATCATCTCTCTCTCTCTCTCTCTCTCTCTCTCTCTCTCTCTCTCTCTCTCTCTCTCTCTCTCTCTCTCTCTCTCTCTCTCTCTCTCTCTCTCTCTCTCTCTCTCTCTCTCTCTCTCTCTCTCTCTCTCTCTCTCTCTCTCTCTCTCTCTCTCTCTCTCTCTCTCTCTCTCATTGCTGAACACATGCTTTGTCTACCGTGGGACAGAAACGCTGACATAAAGTTGGGGCAATCTGCGACAAGCGCAACAGTGTGGCTTTGATTTTTGAAGTTTAAGCAGTTTTTTTTCTTCTAAGCGCTCACTCAGTTTTTCAGCATAGCCTTACACACAGTTACTGAAAAACGACTTCCCCATAGTCAACAACGCCAGTCGTGCTCAAACCGAAAACGCGTCAACAAACTCTCTGCTCACTTAATGTCCGTGAAACAATGTTTTAATATAACTACCATAACTTCATAACTCCTTATGAGACCAGGCAGACAGCAGGAAGACATTAATACTGTGACAATAGGAGAAGTTCTAAGTGATGGTGTAAGCAAAAAAAATAAAGCACAGTAGTCATATACAGTATATATATGACTACTGTACACACACACACACACACTTGCTTTTCGGTGTGGGAAGAGATTCCTTGGTAAATTTTTCAATATCAGCCTTAATGTCTTTGTGCGCTCCTCAAGGTCTGCCCGTAACATTTTAGACTATGCCATCAGCCCGCCCCTGCTCACTCTGGGACCCTCCTGTGATTGGCTAACCTCCCACGGTGACACCCCTGTGATTGGTTCATGCGCGCGTGACTCACACAGTGAGGGGCTGCTTCCACTTGGGGCTGTGGGTGTTGTTGCATGTGGCTGTCTTCTTGGACTGGCCGTCAACCGTCACCTCCACGTAGGGACTGGGGCCAAACCAGTTCTTCCTGTTCTCTTTCAGCTTCGCCGACAGCACTGGAACACAGAGCGAGAGACAGAGCGAGAGACAGAGCGAGAGAGAGCGAGAGAGAGAGAGAGAGAGAGAGGGAATAGGGAGTCAGATAGAGGGGGACAGGGACAGATGGAGGCGATATGAATGTATGAATGAAATGTATTAAAAGATAATAAAAAAGAGATAAAACAGGTTAACAAAAAGGTGAATGTAGTTTGGTTGGCTGCCTAACACACACACACACACACACACACACAAAAACACCAACACAGACCTAGTGAATACCATTCATTCTACACATAGTAATATCAGCGAGACCTTTCCTAGCCAAGCTATCGGCTAAGCTGTAAGCTAAGCTATCGGCTAAGCTGTAAGCTAAGCTATCGGCTAAGCTACAAGCTAAGTCTTACCAAGGATCTGCAACTGTGCCTTCATAGGGTAGCCATTGGTATGACCAGGCACGGCGACCCCACTCGCCATGACATAGGGCTGGGAAGATGGCCTGTGGCACAGAACAAGTCATTAGCATTAGCATTAGCAACACATTGCTAATGCTAACACAAGCTGTAGATAAAAAGACCGTCCCGCTAATCCTACATGCCGACGTTCCGGTTTGTGTTTGATGTTCCCAAGATGGGCGGCTGAAGCCTCGTTGACGGTAGAGACCGCTTGTCACGCCGCGCCTTTTATCCCAAGCAGGCTACGGCTAACCGATCCAACACAAACACAAGCTTTAACCTCAACATGCGTGCGGGGGTCACGTGTGCCCGTGACACACGACACGCTCACGGTGCTAACCGCACCTCCGCGGGCTGTTCCACCGCTCAGGCATCTGACATATGTCATCAGCATTAATTGTTCATGGGACGCTACATGGCGGCGGTGTAGAAGCTACCGTTTTGGACCGCACACGCTAACGCTAACGCAGGTGAACGCTGCCGAGCTAACGCTAGCCTCACCGATCCGAACTACGATGAACATTTAAAGATGACGGGAGAGGGGCTCTGAATCTGGGTGAACGGGGCCTTTATATTATATTATATATTGTTTAAACCAGTCAGGTTGCTGGGAGGGGGGGGCTGGGGATCGGTCGCCGTGCGTTACATGGAAGGGGGGGGGGGGGGGGGTCACTACTGGGAGCCACCGGCCCGGTGGAACCACAGCAAACGTGACACGGCCGACCATTCATCTCGGGATGAATCCATCCCGGGATCCTTCCCGTCGCCGTATCCCTCTCCTTGGCCAACCGCTAACACTAAGCTAACACTTGTGAACGTCATTTCCGGTAGCCGGTAGGAAGCTAAAACATCCCGTGTGATGACACCCGACGGCCTCAGACGAAGCGTCTGCGAGACGTTTCCAATCCAACCCCTGTGGAAATGCGTTTGTTCAACAACAACAACAACAACAACAACGTCATCTGAAACCGTCACGCCACATCACAAGTGAGTTTCGCTTCGGAAGAACAGCCGACACCGCACGGGAACCGCTGTGTGACTCCGCTCCTCGTTCCGGCTGGTTTCCAGCCCGGGGCGCCGTACAGTTCCCCCTCTCAGACGTTCAGACAAAGCGTACGTCCACCTTCTGGACGGGAGATCAAGCGGACACCAATGCTCTGAGCAAGAGGAGCAGAGCTGATGTAGCCTGGGGTGTGTTCCACTTTGGTTTCAGCAGCGGTTTACAGTAACTGTGGTTCCAACTGTGGTTCCACAGTGGTACACAGGTTCCAACTGTGGTACACACACAACTGTGGTTCCACCACCACAATGATGGTGGTGGTGGTGGTGGTGGTGGTGGCGGCGGTGGTGGGCCTCTGTCCATCAAGGGGTTGCCAAGGGATTCCTCAGCAATCTGCTGCCGAGGAGTCCTTGAGCCAGACAGCACATTATACAGTCTATTAAGCTGCTGGCGGTTACACATACATCGCCATTGTCCAAGCGTCTGCGTATGGGTAATTGATGGGCTTCAGGAGTGAGGTGCTTCAAGTCGCCATAGCGACTAGAAAGGGTCTTCACTTAAATGCAAATCATTAACGTAAAAAAATATTCATATAAATGGAAAGAAAAGGGAAAGAGGAGGGGGGGAAGGGGGGGGGGGGGTAAACTCAAGCCTAGCAACCGGAGTGCACGCGGACAAACACACCTATCACCGTCTACATGCCGTAGGGTGACACGCAGTCTAATCGTTCCCATGCCAACGCACAATCTGCACCATCACCAGTGGCAGTAAAATGACCCGGCGTAATGAAGGGCAAAGGTCGGCCCCCTTAATGGAGACGGTCCCTTTGTGTCCGCTAACCACCGCATTTGAATGTGACGGGGCTGTGCCGATGCCAACGCGCGCACGCCACGCTATGTGCTAACGTTAGCAGAAAACGTAACGGTGGAAACACCGCATTATAATGGACCACGCGGCGCTGTACTTTGAGTACGGTTTGTTTGGATACGGTTCTGCGCTTCACCATTAGCAGCGTCTTCTCGACAACGGGTTTTGGGATCCTTAATTATACCGCCAGGGATTTTCCTCGAGACTCGATTCCCATTTCCCATTCCCCACGGTTCACCAGACGTTTAGTGAACCACAAGTCGACTAGCCTAAAAGAAAGACTCTTAGATAAGGGGGGTGGGGGGGGGTATAGTTCGAGGAGTCGTCGAGCTTTTGAAGTATAAACGTCGATGAAATCCTCGTCCCACATCGGGCGACGTGGAAGCGAACTCACTCATTTCTCATTTCGCGCCAGCGGCGTCTTCCACGGGGCTAGACGGACGTCTCGCTAACGCCAGCGAAGCGAGACGGTCACGCGCTTCGGGGGAGGGACTTTGGAGGGAGGGACGGGATTTGTATTCTTATTATTTTCTTTTTTTCGCTTGGACACCTACGAAAATCTAGCTCACTCTGGCTGGTTTCCCCAAAGTGCCCATTACCCCAGCGTCAACTCCAAGCCGTCCGAGGGAGACCCCCACACAAAGTGCTGTGGGCTTCCCGGACCGGGCCCCTGGCCGGGTCTGGCGGCGTTCTCCCCCCCTGACGTGGAGGGTGAACAGTGGTACGTGGTTCCTCTCCCTCCACAGCGTCCGACGTGTGCGCGTGGCAGAGGAGAGAAACTCCGGGTAAACCTTCACTGGTCCCGGTCCATTATTCATTGTGCCGCGGCTGACCTCGCCTGCCTGACAAGTAGGCATGATGAGGCTGAGGGATCGCTTCGTTTAAAGATAACACTTACAGTCACAAGACGATGCATTCACCAGCAGTTGTTGTTGTTGTTTTTTGTCTTAAAGAATTTGGTTCGTCAATAACTTATATCTTCACCAGTTGAAGTGCCCACCTCTAGCCTCAGGCTCTGTAGGCCATACGTTGGGGTTTTGTTTCTAAGTAAATGAAACCCGTTGTGCAGTCTTGCTCAAAGTTCCTCTTCTCTACACGATCATACACAGATCAGTAAAAGTGTGTGTGTGTGTGTGTGTGTGTGTGTGTGTGATGGCTTTTCCATCTAGATTAGATGCATTGCCACTCGCCTGATTAGATTCCCTACAGATATGCACTTAGTTGTTCTTGAAAGTTCACTAAATCCAATCTGTCATGAAATTCAATGGTCTTACATTATGCCCCCAGTGTTGAATGTAAATAGAAATCGAGAAGCATTGAGGAAAAGAGAGCCCTCCTAACTCCTATAGATCTTTGATTACATCTCTGTCGGGTCAGACAGACCAACTCTGGTCTGAGTCGGACCGACTCTGTAGGGTCTATCTTGGCCCACTTTGTCTGGCGCGTTGTCGCGTCAACGTTGAGACGGGTATGCCATCAGGCGTGTAACCTATAAATACCAACCTAAAACCAGTGACCAGGCTATGTTTATCCAGCAGACGGGAGGATACTTTCAGAAGAACGAAATCGATGGCTATTCTCCTTCATTTGCGGTCACGTGTTGCTTGTCCGGCCACAATATCTGGTGAATGTAGCATCGTGGGCCTTTCGTGGTAACTGTCAACACACCGGGAGGCTTACTACGTCCGTCTACAACGAGCTGCCACGCACACGCACATTTTACACTCGCCCATCGCCCCGTTCCCCCGCCGTGGGACTTGTTCAAACAGCTTGTGCCTTGCGACAGCCAAGCCGACCCATACGAACCGGGACGGCATCAGCAACACCGTAATGGATCCTCGGGAGTGAGGACCAGCCTAATGCGCGTACCCGCGCCTGAGCTGGAAGCATTCGTTCGCCCAAGCACAACCAACGTGTTTCCGAGCGAAGAAGCCGCGCAATGACAGCGGCGGGGGTGGGGGGCATTTTAAAACGCAGGGGTGAGCCTGACGTGCTGAAGCTCATCCGACCCCACAGCTAGCCTTTGCTACCGGGTGCTAGCCGAGGAGTCGTCATCACGGCTGCTTTTTAAAAGCCCCGCGAGCTCGATGCGAGGCAATACAGCCACCGATCAATAACGGATCCCGTTACAAATGCTCACCCGTATCCGGTGGGTGAGTTTGAGCTCGATGCGTGGCGCTGTAATCAACTTTCACCCCTAATTTCCTGGTTGTTTTGGGGTCTTTCCGGGCTTCACGAAGAAACTTCCACCATCTTCGTTGTCGTGTCACGTGACCGATACAAGGTGGGGCGCGTGCTCGGGCTCAGCGGAGCGGCGATTGGGTGTGGCGGAGCGTGCGCTCGGTCTCCGCGGCGCAGTGATTGGACAGACGGGACACGTGCCGCCCCTAGTTCGGACCAGTTGTCACCGCTCGATCAAGTGATCACCCGTCCCCCCCCGTCCCGTCCCCGTCCCCGTCTGCTGTGATGAGTGATTGGTGTTTACATTTGATCCAATCGTTTGCATTTATAGAAGATATAATTGCATTAATATAATATCATCGACCAAAAAAAATAATAGTTCTGCCAGTCAAATGTAGAGAAAACATTTGACAGCAGATGGCAATGTTGCATCTTCTTCCCGTTTAGGTTGGTTTCTGTCTTCCTTCTTTCTTTCTTTCTTTCTTTCATTTCTGTCGCCTATGAGTTAATTAATTGTCAATCAAAAGTGATCTGCTGATGGACGTGCTATTTTGACCGTTGCGTTCATGTTTATGCCCAAGGGCGTTCAAGTGGGCTGCAGTAGCCTGGCGGTGTTGTGGTTAGAGGGGTCCCAACGACACGTTTCAGAATTACCTCAAAGGTTACCTCAAAGGTTGGGGGGGGGGGGGGGGGTCACACATTATTTGAACGATAAGTAGGACAAACACGTCGGCGACTGGACAGGCCCCAAGAGCCTTTCAACCGTTTTCTGTTTCAATCATCCTTTTTCAAACGACGAACGGCTTTACACACGTTACGGTGTAAAGTAGGAAGGCGATAGACTACGTGGGAATCGTTTGACCGATACTCCAAATCCCGGGGCGCCTGTTGAGTGGGTAAGGTGCGATGCGGGGGGGGGGGGGGGGGGGGGGGGGGTAGAATGGGGGGAGGGGGGGGGGGGGGAGAAGAGGAAGAGTAGATGGGGGGGGGAGGAGTAGGGGGGGGCGGTGTAGTAACGCAAGGGCCCGCCCCTCCTCATCTCGCCGTTGAGTGTGGCGCTTAAAGAGCGGACGCGGAGGCTGTGGACAACCCCGCGATCATGCCCAGCTCTCGCGTGCGCCGCGCAAGAAGTGGAGCATTCGGAGGACCGCGAGTTTGAGTCGACCAGCCCCGTCCACAGACGACGGTAAGTACCGAGCACAGTGTAGCGCAATGCCAAATATCCATTTTCGGTAGACACAACGTTTGTGGCAGCACATTGCGCTTCCCGTCCAACAAGTCAGTTGGTGATGAGGACTGTTCTCAGAGAGTGCCTTGTAACGGGTTAAACGAGGGACATGGTAGTTACAGTTTTAAAAAGGATAAGGTGTGTGTGTGTGTGGGGGGGGGGGGGGGGGGGGGGGGGGGGGGGGGGGGGCGGTTGATGTTGCTCGTTCTGGCAGCAGATCAGGCGATGGTCTATGATCAATCATTGTGATTGGGACTCGAGGTGAATCGGGTTAACCAGAGCGTGATCATCTGAACGATTGGGTTCCCGACAAAAACACGAAAGTGTTTAAGGTGTAAGTAGTCTACGTTGTGCATTTCCAGTCGAGACGTCACTTTTTTGTTTGTTTAAAACATACAACAATTCTAGTATATCCTCCATTCATGGCGGTGCATAGCCTACATTAATATTTGCCAAATAATATTTGCCTAATGATGTAATTTGAAAAGAAAAAATGCAAGTATGTCCATGAGTAATAATAATAATGATGCTTGTTATTAAATGTATTTTTATTATAAGGTCTACTATTATTATTATTTAGTAGTAGTAGTATTATAAGTATTATTATTAATATTGTTATTAAAGTTTTTATTAATAGTATTACTATAATTATTGTTGTTGTTATTAATATTAAGGTGAGTACACCTTGCGTTTACGTATAACTATAGGTAAAATAATAACACTGTCACCATAAACCAATACAAAACTACAAGACTGCAGAACAGCAGAAGAGCATCTCTTTCTGTTTCGGTCCTCTGCTAAATTAATACATATCATATACATCATGTAACAGGGATTCAGTGAAAGCTATTACAACATGTGTAAACCATCAGACCTACTGCATTCACTGTTCCTTTCTGAACAGAATGTGACCTGTAGGCAAGAGGGGTCTCTCTCTCTCTCTCTCTCTCTCTCTCTCTCTCTCTCTCTCTCTCTCTCTCTCTCTCTCTCTCTCTCTCTCTCTCTCTCTCTCTCTCTCTCTCTCCTCTGTCTATCTGTCTCTCTCCCCTTTCTCTCTCTTCAGTCTCTCTCTCCTGTCTCTCTCTCTCTCTCTCCTCTGTCTCTCTCCTCGGTCTCTCTCTCCTCTGTCTTTGTCTCTCTCTCTCTCCTCGGTCTCTCTCTCCTCTGTCTCTCTCTCTCCTCTCTCTCTCTCTCTCTCTCTCTCTCTCTCTCTCTCTCTCTCTCTCTCTCTCTTTCTCTCTCTCTCTCCTGTCTCTCTCTCTCTCTCTCTCTCTCTCTCTCTCTCTCTCTCTCTCTCTCTCTCTCTCTCTCTCTCTCTCTCTTCTTCCCTCTCTCCGATGTACTAGGTTCTACCACCAACTTCTTTGTGCGTTCATCAGCCCAAGGTTTTCCCTTGTGGATAGTTCAATATGTTATAAGACGCGGCTGTGTGGGAACACAGCAGTGCTGCAAGGCCGGCGCGTAGCCAGCATCGGCCCCCCCCCCCCCCCCCCCCCCCCCCCCCCCCCCCCGGGTGAACAAGTGAATGAATGCGCTGCGTTACGGTAACAACATGATGTCGTTTATCTGATCGTGATCCAAAAGGCAAAAGCAAGCGTTGGCCACTGAAGCTGCTGAAACCTGCCCCCCCCCCCCCCACCCCCCCCCCACAGGGTTTGCATTTTCCTCTGGAAGACACAAGGCCAGAGTGTCTTCAGGAGGAGCACTCGTTCTCTACACTCAGAGCTGGGTCGTCTGCCTCTGCACTCAGTACACATGCTTACTGGAAGCCATTTTCTCACCAAACCCATTTCCCTCATTGGTTTTTAGAAGTGGCCCACCGTGAGAATTAATTCAGCTCACATCCGGCTTCTATTATGGGATGTGCTTCTACTTTCTCATAAAACGCAACGCTGGTGCGGGTTCAAATTCTGTTGGCCGTTCCGCGTTGTGATTGGGCAGACTCAGAGCGACCTACTGCCTTGGCTACTGATTGGTTGATCAGACACCAGCCTGTGTTACCATTGGCTGGGCTGTTAATGTCCCAGCCGCTGTACCACGACGACGACATTTTATCCCGACCTTTTTCGTCAAGGTCGTTGATCCTTGTCACCAAGGTCACCGGGGGTCAATTGCAAGTAAAATAATCCGAAACGTTGGGTTGAACCAATGCCTCAAGTGGTCCTGGCTGCTTTGTCTTTAAAAACCCCATCCTAGACCTCCCACTTCCTGTCTCCCGAAATAAGTTAACCAAGTTCCCCTCGACCTGACCTGGGGCTCGCCAGGAAAGCGTCCCCCCCCCCCCCCCCCCCCCCCCCCCCCCCCCCCCCCCCCCCGTCCCCCCATGGTGAGTGTGTGTCCAGGACAGCCTGCACGGGCCAGACAGCTGTCCTGACCGCTGTATTATTAGCCGCTGCTACAGCTACTCTGGGCCCAGATCCACCTCGAGCTATGCGGCTAACCGAGCGCGGAGGGGCTATTTTAGCACCCGGCGACTACAGTTACCTATACAGACTATTTCTGGAATGGGGGGGGGGGGGGGGGGGCGGGGTGTATATGTGTGTGTGTTTCTGTGTGTGTGTGTGTGTGTGTGGGGGGGGGGGGGTGTATATGTGTGTGTGTTTCTGTGTGTGTGTGTGTGTGTGTGTGTGTGTGGGGGGGGGGGGGGTGTATATGTGTGTGTGTTTCTGTGTGTGTGTGTGTGTGTGTGGGGGGGGGGGGGTATATGTGTGTGTGTTTCTGTGTGTGTGTGTGTGTGGGGGGGGTATATGTGTGTGTGGGGGGGTATATGTGTGTGTGTGTGTGTGTGTGTGTGTGTGGGGGGGGGGGTATATGTGTGTGTGTTTCTGTGTGTGTGTGTGTGTGGGGGGGGGGGGTGTATATGTGTGTGTGTTTCTGTGTGTGTGTGTGGGGGGGGGGGGGGGGGGGAGGTGGATTCTATCCTATAAGAAGTTGTTGTCGGTCTTGTCAGTGATAGTGTAAAAGTTAAAGTTGAAAGACAAAAAGGTGAAAGAAACCGAGGGGGGCTCGGACCAGTTCGGACATGTTGCAGACTCAGTACGGCGAGGCTACCCGATGAAACGAGAGGCGCACGCTAAGAGGAAGTGAGATGCGGCGGTGTAACGTGAGATCAAATGGACGAGGTGAGGTGAGACTAGACGAGGTGAGACAGTAGAGAAAGTGGGACAGCACGGCGTCAGTTAAAAGAAGATAACATCCACTATGGGACTGGAGTCATTATGCTGCAGCGTACGCCGTCCGCTCCTAACAGAGTTTACATTGATTTGAGGATCACGTCACATGGTCGTCCTATGATAACGCATGTGCTGGAGTGATCTCTCTCTCTCTCTCTCTGATCCATAAACGTGGACCAGACCCTTTACAATATCACTGTTGTGTCTTAATGTTTCTCTCTTTAGCACCCTCTCCATCTCCTTCTCTCTTTCCTTTTCTTCCTCTCTCTCTCTCCGTCTCTTATAGCACCTTTTCTGTCTCTCTTTCACATCCTTTTTACTTAGCTCTCTTTCTCTCACTCCTCTCTCTCTTTCCATCTCTGCCCCAGTCTCTTCCTCTCCTCCCCCTCTTTCTTACATTAACTCTCTCCCCCAGTATCTCAATTCCTTTCCACCCCCATTTTCTCTCTCTCTCTCTCTCTCTCTCTCTCTCTCTCTCTCTCTCTCTCGCTCTCGCTCTCGCTCTCGCTCTCGCTCTCGCTCTCTCTCTCTCTCTCTCTCTCTCTCTCTCTCTCTCTCTCTCTCTCTCTCTCTCTACATCAAACAAATCATTGACTGAAGCCTGTAGTTCATAGCAATTCATATCAGAACCTGTGACCTTAGCTGACTGGTTTGAGTTGAATGGAATGGAATGGAAGGTAAAGACTAAAACACTTTGCTGTTTCATCAAAATAATTCTTTCAGGCTGACCTCGATCCCTTTTCTGTGAGCATTACATGTATACATCCATACATATATGACCCACATCTTAGATATGGGTCAGATAAGCCGTTCACTGGGGATTTTATTATGGATATTTAAAATAAAATTGTCACAAAAAGCCATTGGCTGAAGTGGCAAAAGGGATTCTGGGTAACGTAGTCAACTAGCATACTGGTATCCCAGCCCCTCCCTTTCACTAGCCCCTGGGGTGGTGTAGAGGAGCTTAGGGTGGTGTTGAGGGGCTGGGTGGGGGGGGCTGGGGGTGAGGGTGGTGTTGAGGGGCTGGGTGGGGGGGGGCTGGGGGGAGGGTGGTGTTGAGGGGCTGGGTGGGGGGGGCTGGGGGTGAGGGTGGTGTTGAGGGGCTGGGTTGGGGGGGCTGGGGGGAGGGTGGTGTTGAGGGGCTGCGTTGGGGGGGCTGGGGGGAGGGTGGTGTTGAGGGGCTGGGTTGGGGGGGCTGGGGGGAGGGTGGTGTTGAGGGGGCTGGGGGGGAGGGTGGTGTTTAGGTGCTGGGTGGGGGGGGGCTGGGGGATGAGGGTGGTGTTGAGGGGGCTGGGGGGGTGGTGTTGAGGGGCTGGGTGGGGGGGGTGAGGGTGGTGTTGAGGGGCTGGGTGGGGGGGGCTGGGGGATGAGGGTGGTGTTGAGGGGCTGGGTGGGAGGGGAGGGGTGCATCACTCCAAGCGGCACAGAACTATTTTTGGACACGGCGATGGGAAAGTAGGCTGGTCCACACTCCCTCCTGGCCCCCGGGGGCGTCTGTAGGCCCCCGGGGGCCGCGAGCAGCGAAGGTTGTTGGAGCTCCGGGGGAGTGGGCGGAGTCAGAACCACTGGAAACCTCTGGATTAGCCAGCTAGCCTCTTCAGTCTTCAGAGCATGAGAACGTAGCGTAGCAGCCTAGCCATGCTGTGTAGCAGGATTAGCATGTGCCTGAACCAGTTGGGAACAACAGATTTAACTAGCATAGACCTAAACAGACAATATCAGACCAAGCAAAACAAAACCAGACCAAAGCAAACCGGACTGAACCAAACTACACCAAACCAGACTAAATCAGATCCAACCAGATCAAACCCGATCAAACCACACCCAGATAAAACTATATACATCAAACTATACCAAACAAAAAATACTAAATCAGACCAAATCAACCAGACCAGACCAAACCAGATAAAACTAGACCAAATCAGACCACACCAAATCAGACCAGACCAAACCAGATCAAACCAGATCAGACCATGTTTCTCCATGTAAGGCATGGAGAAACAGGATCTGATTTTGTGTTTTTAGTTTCCTTTCTGTGATTCATACATATAATGACGTATTATAATTACATCATTAAATTATCATTATCATTCATTAAATTACGTAGTTGTCCATTTTAGTGGTCGGTCTTTGATGATAACGTGATTTGTGGCGCAATCTCTTTTCTATTAGTTGATAATAATGTAATAATAATGATGATTTTATTACAAGCAAGCACTGAAAGTTAGGTTTCAGGTCTGCATACCTCTACAACATTCATATAGAAATAGCTCTGTCTTATACAAAGGATAACAATGGCTTATTTTTAACCTGCTGGGCTGTGTGTGTGTGTGTGCCTGTGTGTTTGCCTGTGTGCGTGTGTGTGTGTGTGTGTGCGTGCACGCACATCTGTGTGTGTGTGTTTGTGTAACAAAAGGGGGAGAAGAGAGGAAGCAGTCACAGGACGATATAGGAAAAAATATCCTTTTCCTCCCACAACTGTCCTTCCCTTACGTACACACACACACACACACCGATTCATAGACAGACACTCACACACACACACACACACGCACGCACGCACGCAGTACTAAATAGTACAAGAAAATCTGCAGCATCAACTCTGATTTGGGAAAAATACACTGAGAACTTTGACTTACATCTGATGTCATTTTTCCAAATCGGACCAAGGGACCATCGCGACTCACTACACAAAAGTTGATGTCGCATTTGTTCACACCCTCACACTCTATTAGAAAACAGCTGTGCGTGATTCTTCTCCTGTAAAGAACACGGGACACAGGTGAACATAAATCAGTATTGAACACAGGTGAGGCACACTCCACCAAACGACCCACAGGGAACACACGACATGCATGGGGGGGGGGAGGGGGGGGGGGGCGCTGGCAGGATGGGGTCATTTGTCGTCTCTTTTTAATTGTGTTACTTTGTGTTACTAGCTGTAAAGGCCCTAAAACACATCGTTGTTATTTGTGAGTGGAATACTTTGCAGAGCGTGATTTCACTGCTCTCTCCTCTGTTATCTCCTACTCCTGATCATATCTCATCCCAAGGGCTCCACAGCTTTATTTGGTTGCAGTCAATTACAATATTAGTAAGGTATCAAATAAAAGGGGGTTTCTTTTAGTAAATTCCCCTCTGGCCTCAGAAATGTGTTGTTTTCGTGTTTTCTGCACTGAAAAAACATGTT
>JACYXH010000832.1:235000-242500 GCA_026745465.1 Lota lota
TTTTTTAGTTGTTTTGGTGGGTATATATTTGCTTTGCATCAACGGATCCAGTTTTTTGAGTGGGGGGGGGGAGAGAAGTGGGGGGGGGGGGGTTGGGGTTGAGTATAATGATTTTATTGGAAATGGGGGGGGGGGGAAGAGAAAAGGATGTCTAGTGGAATAAAGGGATGGGAGGGAAATTGAAAGGGAATGAGAGGAGAGAAGAAGAGAAGAATGAGAGAGAGAAGAGTGAAGAGGTGTGAGACAGAGAGAGAGAGAGGTTGGAGAGTAGGAGGTGATGAGAGAGAGAGAAGGGAGAGAGAGAGAGAGAGAGAGAGTAGAGAGAGCGAGAGATGGAGAGAGAGAGGAGAGAACGAGAGAGAGGAGAGAGTGAGAGAGAGAGAGAGAGAGAGAGAGAGAGAGAGAGAGAGAGAGAGAGAGAGAGAGAGAGAGAGAGAGAGAGAGATAGAATAATGGATAGAGGCATGAGTGGATGGGGCAATAGATAGGAGTGTGTGGGCGTGTGGTGTGCATGTGTGTCTGTGTGTGTCTGTGTTTGTGTGTATGTGTCTGTGTGTGCGTTGGTGTGTGTGTCTGAGCTTGCATGCATCTTGCATCTAATTTGACTTTAACTTGCAACGGGTCAAGTCTTAAATTTAGGAGTCTGGTTTTGTTTTGTTTGAATATTATTCCACTCATTCATCATTTTCATTTAGCACCACCTATCATTAGCACCACCATCACTAACCCCCTCACTCTTCCTCCACAACTCCACCCCTCAAGCCACAAACAGACAACGGTCAGTCAAGGAGATAAGGGGGAGAGAGACACACAGATGGGAGAGCGAGACAAAGACAGAGACAAAGGAGAGAGAGACAGAGGAGACAGAGAGAGAAAGAGAGGGACAGAGGAGAGAGAGAGAGAGAGATAAAGGAGAGAGAGCGAGACAGAGGAGAGAAAGAGAGAGAGAGGAGAGAGAGACAGAGGAGAGAGAGACAGAGGAGAGAGAGAGACAAAGGAGAGAGAGAGACAGAGGAGAGAGAGAGACAAAGGAGAAAGAGCGAGACAGAGGAGATAGAGAGACAAAGAGTGGGATAAAAGATAGAATATGTATTATGCCTTAATAGGATTGCTTTCAATGTGTTCGCAGAGTATTTAAACAGATGTGATTCATATTTTATATTTATACTTTATTTGTACTGCTCATATTTACACTGCCTTTATTTGGTGTGATTACTGTTCCTTGTTGGCTTGACTCCTGGCTTGGTATCAAGAATGTGTGTGTGTGTGAATGTGTGTGTGTGTGTGTGTGTGTGTGTGTGTGTGTGTGGGGGGGTCTACATGTAGATATCGGATGGATGGATGGCTATGTGTGTGCGTGTATATGTGTGTGTGTCTGTGTGTGTGTGTGTGTGTCTGTGTGTGTCTGTGTGTGTGTGTGCGTGTATATGTGTGTGTGTGTGTGTGTCTGTGTGTGTGTGTGTGTGTGTGTGTCTGTGTGTGTGTGTGTGTGTGTGTGTGTGTCTGTGTGTGTGTGTGTGTGTGTGTGTGTGTCTGTGTGTGTGTGTGTGTGTGTGTGTGTGTGTGTGTGTGTGTGTGTGTGTGTGTGTGTGTGTGTGAGGGACAGGTGTTATGAGACAGGTGTGGTGAGACTGCATTTTGAGCTTTCAGTGCGTCCGTACACCAACTGAGCACACGCTCACGTGTTGAGCGCGTGCCTGAACACCTGAAGACACACACACACACACACACACACATATACACACACAGACACACACACACACACACACAGCGCGTGCCTGAACACATTCTGCTGAAGAAAAGACCGGTGGCGTGCTTGTGTGTTCGCTTCGCCCCGTATTCGCAGAAGGACAGCGGGACAGCGGGACAGCGGGACAGAGTGACAGCGGGACAGCGGGACAGAGTGACAGCGGGACAGCGGGACAGCGGGACAGCGGGACAGAGTGACAGAGTGACAGAGGGACAGCGGGACAGAGTGACAGCGGGACAGCGGGACAGCGGGACAGCGGGACAGAGTGACAGCGGGACAGAGTGACAGCGTGACAGCGGGACAGAGTGACAGCGTGACAGAGGGACAGCGGGACAGAGTGACAGCGGGACAGCGGGACAGCGGGACAGAGTGACAGCGTGACAGCGGGACAGCGGGACAGAGTGACAGCGTGACAGCGGGACAGAGGGACAGAGGGACAGCGGGACAGCGGGACAGAGTGACAGAGTGACAGCGGGACAGAGGGACAGAGGGACAGCGGGACAGCGGGACAGAGTGACAGAGTGACAGCGGGACAGAGGGACAGAGGGACAGCGGGACAGAGGGACAGAGGGACAGCGGGACAGCGGGACTCACTCTGGGGCCATGTGTCGCTCGTTTTGGTTCACACTTTTTCTTTTCGTTTCTACAAAGGGAACTTTGATTGGCAAGCAGCGATGGAACGCTGCAACATCAATTATTAAAAATGTTTCTTCTAATTACCTTCGCCTCACCAACCTGCCTTCGTCCCTCTGCTCTGCCGCCGTGGGTGGGGCGGCGGTGCCGGGGGGGGGGGGGGGCTTAATCAGGCTCCCACCTTGGGACCCTGCACCGCACGCTGATCCATCATGTATTGGCGTCGTCTCTCGTCGACCTCCCATCGATGTCCGTCACACTTCAGCTCCTCCGTGTTCTAATTGGTCTGCCTCTCACCTCGCCAGAAGACTGGGGGCCTCCCTTACTTTGCTGCCCTGTTGTGTTTACAGTTACAGTGTGTGTGGGGGTCTGTTTATTCTATTGATGTCTGTTTATGTGTGTTGTGTGTGTGTGTGTGTGTGTGTGTGTGGGGGGGGGGGGGGTGTATATTATTGTGTGCATTCGTGCATACGTGTGTGTTTGTGTGTGTGTGTGTGTGTGTGTGTGTGGGTGTGTGTGTCTACAAACATGTGTGTTTGTGTGTGTGTGTGTGTGTGTGTGTGTGTTTTGGGGGGCAGTAGAGTTGAATGACTCTGCGTCCAACCCTATCTCTCCCTCACAGCCTGAACTTCCTGTTGTGATGTATAATGAAACACAAACATCTATTTTCTCAACAAACACATCCTTGGATACTTCTGTAAAAAGCGAAAGGTCAGCTTATGGATATTGTACACACAATACGCACAACATACAGTTGTGTGTGTGTGTGTGTGGGGGGGGGGGGGCGGGAACGAGGGGGGTTCGAGTGACGCAGATTCAGTGAGGGGGGAGAGAGGGTCATTTGATTTGTTCCCAGCGGTGGGCGTTCAGATGCTCCTCTGATCATATCAATGAGTGGGACTTATTGAGGAGCTATTGATCTAAAGCAGGATGTCTGGCTTCCCCTGCAGAGCGAAGATGAGGAACATCTGGACTCTGTCACTGCTGGCTCTGCTGTCACACGGCCCTGAGGTGAGGCGTGTGTGTGTGTGTGTGTGTGTGTGTGTGTGTGTGTGTGTGCTTATGTGTGTGTTGTGTGTGTGCGTGGGTGTTTGATACTAATGATCAACATTATGATCAACACTGTGATTAAATATCAGTATTATTATGATCAACATTATGATCAACACTATGATTAAATATCAGTATTATTATGATCAACATTATGATCAACATTGTGATTAAATATCAGTATTATTAAATATCAGTATTATTATGTTGTCACATTATTATGACTGTGTCTCCCCATGTGTGCCGGGGGCAGGGTGTGTTTGTGGGGAGCACGGCGAGCGGGATGGGGGCGGGTGTGGGGGTCCCCGCCACCAGCAGTCCGTCCGCCGCGCTGGGCACGTCGCGGCCTCACATCCTGGCCGCCCAGTTTGAGTGTTACATGAAGATCAACCAAGACCCCCAGCGCCCCGACAACGGTGAGTGATGACTCAGGACCAGCTTCCTGACCTGCGCCTCACTCCACGCCGATTAGGGGGGCCGTTTAGGAGGGCCGTTTAGGAGGGCCCTTTAGGAGGGCCGTTTAGGGGTGCCGTTTAGGGGGGCCGTTTAGGAGGGCCGTTTAGGGGTGCCGTTTAGGAGGGCCGTTTAGGGGGGCCGTTTAGGAGGGCCGTTTAGGGGGGCCGTTTAGGAGGGCCGTTTAGGAGGGCCGTTTAGGAGGGCCCTTTAGGGGGGCCGTTTAGGAGGGCCCTTTAGGGGGGCCGTTTAGGAGGGCCCTTTAGGGGTGCTGTTTAGGGGGGCCGTTTAGGAGGGCCGTTTAGGAGGGCCGTTTAGGGGTGCCGTTTAGGGGGGCCGTTTAGGAGGGCCGTTTAGGGGGGCCGTTTAGGAGGGCCGTTTAGGAGGGCCGTTTAGGAGGGCTGTTTAGGAGGGCCCTTTAGGGGTGCTGTTTAGGGGGGCCCTTTAGGGGTGCTGTTTAGGGGGGCCGTTTAGGGGTGCCGTTTAGGAGGGCCCTTTAGGGGGGCCGTTTAGGAGGGCCCTTTAGGGGTGCTGTTTAGGGGGGCCATTTAGGAGGGCCGTTTAGGGGGGCCGTTTAGGGGGGCCGTTTAGGAGGGCCGTTTAGGGGGGCCGTTTAGGAGGGCCGTTTAGGGGGGCCGTTTAGGAGGGCCGTTTAGGAGGGCCGTTTAGGAGGGCCGTTTAGGAGGGCTGTTTAGGAGGGCCCTTTAGGGGTGCTGTTTAGGGGGGCCCTTTAGGGGTGCTGTTTAGGGGGGCCGTTTAGGGGTGCTGTTTAGGGGGGCGCTTTAGGGGGGCCGTTTAGGGGGGCCGTTTAGGGGTGCTGTTTAGCGGGCCCGTTTAGGGGGGCCGTTTAGGGGTGCTGTTTAGGGGGGCCGTTTAGGGGTGCTGTTTAGGGGGGCTCTTTAGGGGGGCCGTTTAGGGGGGCCGTTTAGGGGTGGCGTTTAGGGGGGCCGTTTAGGGGGGCCCTTTATGAGAGAGAGAGAGAGAGAGAGAGCGAGAGAGAGAGAGAGAGAGAGAGAGAGAGAGAGAGAGAGAGGGAGAGAGAGGGAGAGAGAGGGAGTAAACAGAGGAAGTGGGACTGTGTGTGATGTCATCAGAGGAAGGCCTGCTCTTTGTCTGAGTTTTCCTGCTCAGTAAATAAAGTTATCAGATGTTATTTTACCCTCCGTTTCCCAGCATACCTCTCTCCAGCCATCGCCAGGCTTCCGTCTATTGTTGCCATGGCATTGTGTCTGTTTCTGTTTCTGTGTGTGTGTGTGTGTGTGTGTGTGTATTAAACTTCTATCGGGGTACTATAAGCCGGTGTGCTGGGCGCCCCCTGCAGGAACCTTCTGTAACCGCACCTGGGACGGCTGGCTGTGCTGGGGGGACGCGGACCCTGGGACCGTCCTCCAGATGTGTCCGGACTACTTCCAGGACTTTGACCCTGCTGGTAGGACCCTAAACCACGCACACGCACACACACACACACACACACACACACACAAGCACTCTCACATGCAAACACACGCCCGCACACACACACACACACACTATCACACACACACACACACACTATCACACACACACACACACACACACACACAAGCACTCTCACATGCAAACACACGGCTGCACACACACACACACATGCGCACAGGCACACGCATACACATGCAAGCACGCACACGCACACTCACATGCACACACACACTCATGCAAACACACACACACATGCACATGCACATGCACACACACAAGCACTCTCACATGCAAACACACGCCCGCACACACACACACGCACGCACACGCATACACACTCCAGTTCTGATGAGGATACAAGCCCTTGAACTGGAGTCACCGTGGTAGTACATGTTCTAAGTTGTGCTGTGCTATCGTTGTGCTATGCTATCGTTGTGCTGTGCTAACGTTGTGCTGTGCTATGCTATCGTTGTGCTATGCTAACGTTGTGCTGTGCTAACGCTGTGCTGTGCTATCGTTGTGCTATGCTATCGTTGTGCTATGCTAACATTGTGCTGTGCTAACGCTGTGCTGTGCTAACGCTGTGCTCTGCTAACGCTGTGCTCTGCTAAAGTGTTTGCGTCCCGCCACGAATCGGACTCATTTCACCTCATGAACCCTGGCTCACTCAGCGCCCATCTCCCCAATGCAAGTAGGCCCCAGTGAGTAACCCAGTGACCCCGTGACCCTGTGACCCCTGCAGAGAAGGTGACCAAGGTGTGCAATCCCAACGGCCAGTGGTTCCAGCACCCAGAGAGCAACAGGGTGTGGTCCAACTACACCCAGTGCCAGGCCTACACCAAGGGCAAGCTCAAGGTAACCAGTCCGACCCCGCCGTGCCAACCCGGGCCCCCGGGGGCCGCCTGTCGCCGTGCCAAACCCTAGGACGGCCGACTGTGGTAAGGGGATAGAGCGGGATTACGTGGCGGCGCTATGGGTCGACCCCAGGGGGTCCGAGGCTCCACCTAAATGCACACGTTTTGAGGTGGAGATATGGACTCACACGGCGTGTGTGAGTTGTCACCGGCAGTCAGCTCGGCGGGCCACACACCCAATCGGTGTGGGGTGGGTGGAGCTTGACAAGGTCTTTACATCCCATCGTAGTGAGACTCAGAAATGTCTACCAAATCAACCAGTCAACGTACCACACAGGCCATTAACAGCGCGTTTGATTCCGATATAATTTAGACTGTAATTAGTTCATTGTTTTGAAAACACGATTTCAATACAGAAATTCTGCAAAATGAGAAACGAGTGATTACATTTTTTACTGCACAGCGAAGGGTCGTTGAGTCCTTGAAAATGTTTTCATTAAACTGATGAATTTAAGTGCGTCATGCTCCACACATTCAGCATTCATCTTTTGAATTCCTCAGAAAGATCCATTGTCCTTGTGAAAACAATCCATGTACAATCATTCCCTAACGTCAAATGAATATTTCCTTGTCTTGAAAATTATATTTTCTTTCATCCCTCAACGACCTCTCTCTCTCTCTTTCTCTCCCCCTCTCTCTCCCTCCCTCTCTCTCGCTCTGTCTCTCGCTCCCTCTCTCTCTCTCTCTCCCTCCTTCTCTCCCTCCCTCCCTCCCTCCCTCCCTCCCTCCCTCCCTCCCTCCCTCCCTCCCTCTCCCTCTCTCTCTCTCTGTCTCCCTCCCTCCCTCTCTCCCTCCCTCTCTCCCTCCCTCTCTCCCTCCCTCTCTCTCTCTCTCTCTGTCTCCCTCCCTCCCTCTCTCTCCCTCCCTCCCTCCCTCTCTCTCCCTCCCTCTCTCCCTCCCTCCCTCTCTCTCCCTCTCTCCCTCCCTCCCTCTCTCTCTCTCTCTCTCTGTCACTCTGTCTCTCTCTGTCTCTCTGTCTCTCTCTCTCCCCTCTCTCCCTCCCTCTCTCTCTCTCCCTCCCTCCCTCCCTCCCTCCCTCCCTCCCTCCCTCCCTCCCTCCCTCTCTCTCCCTCTCTCCCTCCCTCCCTCTCTCTCTCTCTCTCTCTCTCTCTCTCTCTCTCTCTCTCTCTCTCTCTCTCTCTCTCTCTGTCTCTCTCTCTCTCTCTCTCTCTCTCTCTCTCTCTCTCTCTCTCTGTCTCTCTCTCTCCAGGTGGCCTACAGTCTGTTACACCTGGCCATGGT
>JACYXH010000832.1:247500-270000 GCA_026745465.1 Lota lota
AATACACACACAATACACACCACAAACACACAATACACACAGAATACACACCACAAACACACAATACACACACAATACACACCACAAACACACAATACACACCACAAACACACAATACACACACACACACACACAATACACACAATACACACACACACACACACACAGGCTCAGTGAGAGAAGGTGGGCTTCTGCTTCCTTTGTACATGTGTTGTATTACATTTCCACCTACTATTCTGCTGACTCTGCGTCATCTTGGTCGTTTCACTGTACACACTTTATACTATGGGTGTCCGGTATGGTTCAACTGAAAGCTGTGTGTTTAAATAGAGTCCCGCCGTGTGATGTATCGCACCAAACCTCCTGCGATGGCGATCCCTTCCCAGACACCGTTCACCCTTCACACCAAAGTATTCGCTGACGTACAGAGGGATGGTATGTGGTTGTTGTTTTTTATATATATTTTTTTTTTTTTATCAATCACGGAAGCCAAACCAGCCACTGTTGCCCCAAGCAACAACAACAACAACCACAACAACAACAACCGCGTGAGTGAGAACATGAAGCGCAATGGAGCCGCTGGTTTCAAAATAAAAGTCATAAGCAGTCATTTATATAATGCAGATTATCAGGACACTTACATGTTACAAAGCCCAACACAGTATTAAGAATGGTCCTATAGTTGTGCGTTGTTGTTATAATTGAATTATTAATGGTCAGATAATTGAGGAAATGTGTCATGCCACTATTTATAATCCTTTGTATCGTCGATGCCATGAACTTTTATTTTTCAAGAGTTTGATTTCTACTGCATACTTGTATAATATGGCCAACGAGAGGTTTTATATTTCAACTAAATAACTCTGTGAATGTTAAAGGTGACCCATTCTGCCACGACTGAGTGATCCGATCACTGAGAAACATTCCAATAGATGTGAAAAGAGAGGGAATGGTTGAGTTTAAGAATATTATTATCTACTTTGTACATATTTGATGACTAACTCCGAGTTATGAGTGACAATAAATATAATGTAAACTACCCTATTATGTGTGGTCTTTTGGTTTCATTCAGAGACGTTCTTCATTCATGTCCCCATATTGTAAAATACAGATCTCTAAAAGACAACAACCAACAAAGTTATATTGTAATGAAAATAAATAAATCGAGCAAGCAGGCAAAATGTCGCACATGTAGGTGATAAGCACAAAAGGGCCTTTATTCACAGATTTAAATAGCTTAACTTCACAGGTACCCCCAAAAGGGCGAGGTCCCACCGAGATTTGAACTCGGATCGCTGGATTCAAAGTCCAGAGTGCTAACCATTACACCATGGGACCGGACGGTACAGCTACACTGATATTTAGCTTTTTGACAATAACCAAACAATCGGTGGCGGTATTACGGCGTCTTCAAATGTTTCTGGAACGTATGCTTCATCCATCCGTGGACATGCAATTGGCTGTAGTGTACGTACACCCACAGCAAAGGACAACTGCGTAGCGACCTAATGTCGTTCCGAGGCGTTATCGCCTCACGACGGAACTCGTGGAACGGTGGGCTCCAATAAGCGTTATTGGAGAGAGAGAGAGAGAGAGAGAGAGAGAGAGAGAGAGAGAGAGAGAGAGAGAGAGAGAGAGAGAGAGAGAGAGAGAGAGAGAGAGAGAGAGAGAGAGAGAGAGAGAGAGAGAGAGAGAGAGAGAGAGAGAGAGAGAGAGAGAGAGAGAGAGAGAGAGAGAGAGAGAAATCCGATTCCGTTACATGTTTCAGCCTTTATTTGTCAAATAATTTTTCATATTTATTCCCCTTGTCCCTCTTCTTGTTCTTCTCGCTCTGGCTCTTAACTGGCGTGCACAGCACATAGGAAGTATGAGAACGGAAATGACGTTGCTGTGGACCGGTATAACGCTACACTTCAGGATCATCTCTCAGCCTAACAGCGATTGATTCGGTCGACCACGCCTTTGCTTTCCAAATATATGACCTACAATGAACGGTGGGTCGCGACAGACTACTGGGACTGCGCCAATAACGGCGATTTTCAGTGCTACAAGAGGGACGTCATCTTTCGTTGTTCAATGGAACTCGGGTTAACATACCAGCTATCGAAACACGTCCCAGCCAGAGACCTAGCTCTAAAGGCTGAGTTTGGGCTTTGAGAAGCAGGTTGACAATCGGACTGTTGGCAATTTAATTTAGTGTTCACGAATTTGTTCGAATTACTGTCTATATGTGACTTTCTATTAGTCCACTGTAAACAGAGGGCATGTTGGGGTTATGCAGTAACATGATGTGTCGCTAGGGGGCGTACAGAGGATGACTAAGTTTCTAGTAAAAGTCATCAACGAGAACTTTAGGTCACCTTGCTTATACTTCCTAAAATACAGTTTAAAATACACTAACCCTAAATTAAACAGGGTGACTAAAAAGCAGAAAATTGTATATTATATTTAATAAAACAAATACGATATTAAAACACATTGATACATGAAGATAATTGATGACCATTATTCTTGTAATCTTTTAATACAATGGCAATAAATCATGACTAACATGCAAGCGAGGGGCCAGTCGATTATGTTCACATCAGCTCCTAAGACTAAAACCTCTGAAGAGGCAGTGTTCTTGTTGCCATGGCGATCTTCCTAGAATCCTAAAATACTCCGTGACTGACGCAAATCGGTGGGCATTTCAACCATCTGCAAATCACCGTAATCAACTATTCAAATGTCTGTTTTCGTCAAATGGACACAGATGCCCCGTCGTGTCTTTTTCTGTCACTCTCTACGCCAACGGATACTCCTTTCAAACTTCATCTGCTCTAACGATAAACACTCAAGCCCAAGAGACAGAACGACCGGAGTCACAGAACCATCTGGATCTGTGAGGTGCACCTCAACTACAGATAACGCACACTACTTGATTCTGAGAAAGCTAAACGAAATAAAGTTATGGTATACAATATTTTGTACCTCCTTTAAATGTATGCGGGTGCTCTTCGAGCGGTGACTTCTCTATGTATATTTGTTATCAGATTTTTCCCAATGTTTCTTTTTAAGAATCCATGTTAACGTTTATAATACTTGTATATAAAAAAATTTGACTCTATCGTCGAATATCTAATACGGCCGTTTTATTATCATCTATAGTGCTTTACAGGCCTTTTTGTGATGACATCATTATTCAACGCTGACAGTTCCACGAAGCACATCACTGATCCCCCCGTGCGCCACGGCCATGACTTCCTGATGACGCGTGCGCCGTTGCCGTGGCTACAGCTCCGGGTGTTCCGCGTGGCCCTTCCGGCCGGCGCTCAGCCTCTCCGGGAGCGTTTGGGTCACGAAGGCGAAGCGCTCCCTGGCCAGGTGCTGCAGAACCTCCTGCTCCATGCCGATGGACAGATAGTCCTCCTGAGGGCCGTACTGCGGCCAGGCCACCAGTCCCGGCCCGCTGGGACTCCTAAACACGGGGGGGGGGGAACACTGCAGCCATCAACTGAGTGCGTTTCGGGCGGCGTCGGCTTGTAACCGGAAGGTCGCCGGTTCGATCTCCGGCTCCTCCTGAGCGGAGTGTCGAGGTGTCCCCTGAGCGAGACGCCTTCACCCTGACCGCTCCCGACGAGCTGGCTGTCGCCTAGTGTGTGTGTGTGTGTGTGTGTGTGTGTGTGTGTGTGTGTGTGTGTGTGTGTGTGTGTGTGTGTGTGTGTGTGTGTGTGTGTGTGTGTGTGTGTGTGTGTGTGTGTGTGTGTGTGTGTGTGTGTGTGTGTGTGTGTGTGTGTGTGTCGCTTTGGATCAAAGCGTCCGCTAAATGTAATTTCATGTTATTGTCTTATTCTAGTTTATTTACGGATTTTTTTACATTTTATTTGAAGCACTTGCCATTACTCACATTGTGTGGATAGATCTATTTTCTGTATTTAATCTGTGTTTGTCTGACGATACTTTCTGCTGTGACCTCCACCTTTGCCCCTCTGGGAGGGACAAAGCGACAGAGTAGGCCACTCCCGACACGGCTACTAAGGGTTTAAGATCACTTCATATCACGAGGAAAAATCCATGCAGCTACCTTGCCTTGGGAATGTATTGATTATTGATCATTTTCACCTCGTCATTTGGTACAAAACAGCAAAATGTGTATATTTCCTTTTTAAATCCATGCAGGCCTATTCTATTTAATCGAAAGTCTAGGACTATATATATATAGTCCTAGAATTTCGATGGGATTTTGCAAAATCATTTTAGTACAAAATCCTCCATTAAGTGAAGAAAACCGTGGTTGTTTTTCATGGGGTAGTTGTTTTAGTCTCACCCTGTGCGGGCGAAGTTTCCCCAGTAGGACATCACAAGTCTGGACAGCTGCAGCTCCTCATCGGTGCAGACACCTACAGGTGCGGTACGTTGGTCAGATGCATAGGGTGGATTATGGCACTTGTTCCGCATTCAGAGCCCCCCCCCCCCACCCCCACCCAGCTAGTCTTTTGAACCACGATGGAACCAAGATGGCCGCCAGGTGAATAACGCCCAGTCAACTGCCAAAGCGGTCTAAGACCTTTTTTGTTTTGTTATTTCTATAACCTTCCAAATGGCAGCCTGCTCACTTGATAACTGGATATGGGTGGTGGTGAAGCAGCCTTCTCACTTGATAACTGGATATGGGTGGTGGTGAAGCAGCCTACTCACTTGATAACTGGATATGGGTGGTGGTGAAGCAGCCTACTCACTTGATAACTGGATATGGGTGGTGGTGAAGCAGCCTTCTCACTTGATAACTGGATATGGGTGGTGGTGAAGCAGCCTACTCACTTGATAACTGGATATGGGTGGTGGTGAAGCAGCCTACTCACTTGATAACTGGATATGGGTGGTGGTGAAGCAGCCTACTCACTTGATAACTGGATATGGGTGGTGGTGAAGCAGCCTTCTCACTTGATAACTGGATATGGGTGGTGGTGAAGCAGCCTACTCACTTGATAACTGGATATGGGTGGTGGTGAAGCAGCCTTCTCACTTGATAACTGGATATGGGTGGTGGTGAAGCAGCCTACCACTTGATAACTGGATATGGGTGGTGGTGAAGCAGCCTACTCACTTGATAACTGGATATGGGTGGTGGTGAAGCAGCCTTCTCACTTGATAACTGGATATGGGTGGTGGTGGTGAAGCAGCCTTCTCACTTGATAACTGGATATGGGTGGTGGTGAAGCAGCCTACTCACTTGATAACTGGATATGGGTGGTGGTGAAGCAGCCTTCTCACTTGATAACTGGATATGGGTGGTGGTGAAGCAGCCTACTCACTTGATAACTGGATATGGGTGGTGGTGGTGAAGCAGCCTTCTCACTTGATAACTGGATATGGGTGGTGGTGGTGAAGCAGCCTACTCACTTGATAACTGGATATGGGTGGTGGTGAAGCAGCCTTCTCACTTGATAACTGGATATGGGTGGTGGTGGTGAAGCAGCCTACTCACTTGATAACTGGATATGGGTGGTGGTGAAGCAGCCTTCTCACTTGATAACTGGATATGGGTGGTGGTGGTGGAGCAGCCTACTCACTTGATAACTGGATATGGGTGGTGGTGGTGGAGCAGCCTTCTCACTTGATAACTGGATATGGGTGGTGGTGAAGCAGCCTACTCACTTGATAACTGGATATGGGTGGTGGTGAAGCAGAATCCCAACACAGAGAAAATCTCATCCCCGTGGTCGGCTCTGACGAAGCTGGGCCGTTTGTCCCGGAGGAACTGGGGGGCATACTGGAACTGGTACAGGTAGACCGGGGCCCCAGCATCTGGTACAGCACAGACACAATGTGGTGGGACTCACACAACGTGTCCATATGATGCAAAGGTGACGCTTGATCAGATAGGACGGGTCACAGCAGAAAGACAGACAGCGGTCGGGTTGAGGAGAACTCAAGAAGAGGAAAAACAAACTGAAAATATGGAAAATATGGGTAACAGCAATGTAAATGCAAAACAAAAAAAATTAATGTAACCATTACAGACAGACAGTGGAGGCATTATTAACAGAACATGCGACATTAATGAAATTCATTCTCATTAATTCTGACCTCTGTGTGCATTCGCTGTGTGAATCGCTGGAACAGTGAACAGGAGGTCTCCCAGTAGGTTAGTGAAACCCTGTCGGATTTCATTCCGATCCTCAGACGTTCCCAAGTATTCCTCCCCCAAAATGTCTAGCACGGGTTTATCTTTGGGCTGGAGGGAAAACACACACACACACACACACACACACACACACACACACACACACACACACACACACACACACACACACACACACACACACACACACACACACACACACACACACACACACACACACACACACACACACATTTATACTTCTGCGTCAAATACCCGCAATGGGTACATTATAGACAATAGAGTCAGTTGCTGTCACAAATACAAGTTTGAGCTAAGGAGCTAACTAGAGTTAGCTAACATGGCTTGTCGTCATCACAACGGTAAACAAAGCACAGAGATGCAGCAGTTTTTTTGTTTGTTTTTTTTTCAGTGCACAAACGCTTCATGTCAGTTCTTCTTCCTATCTTCCTATCTGCCAGAAAAACACGCCGCGGTGGCTAAGCTAACGTCTCAGCACAGACGGGAAACGGTGGCTGAGTGAGCTTCTCCCGTCTCGCCTGCGGTAGCTCACCTCGGGGTGAAAGAAGCCCAGTATGGCCATGGCCGGCTCTCGGTCCAATCCCTCGGTCCAGTTCGGCGGGAAAAACATCTAAACGAAGACAGAGGGGGCAGGTTGCCCATCGTTATCATCTTAAGTGTTTTATTCTACATTTTCAGTGGATTGATTTAATTATTTGATTTAATGCTAATAATAATTTCATTGTCCAAAAAGGACCCTCGGTTGTAGGATAAGTGGCACTTAAGGGAGATTTGTTGTGCACATACACAGGGTTGGGAAATGCAGTTAAGTGCGATCTAAAGGTGTAGCCTACATAAAACACACAAAATAAGCCCTACAACAACCCATTAGTGACACATAACATCAATATACACCCACTGTACACATAATACACACGATCCCGCAGTCCATGTCCATATAATGTGCATTCGATAAATAAAACACCGTGACATCCAATCATGTGTCATCCATTTTACTATAGGGTACACAAATAGTCCTGCACTGAGCAAGCAAAGGTCGCACAACAAAGTCACAACTGTTCTCTGTTTTGGCACCCCAACGGTGGAATGAACTCCCAGCCGACAGGCACGGATTTAGAAAGCAGAGGCCCCTGGGCACAAAATCTTGGAGGCCCCCCTCCCAGAACTCGTGGCCCAAACTCACACAGTATCTTAAATTTTAGAAACAGTAAAAGGAAGCTGTGGGTTTTTCTTCAGTTTAAAAAAAACCCACTTTCTCCAACTCCATTTCTTTTGATGATCTATAAAACAAAAGACAAAATGGAAATTATCACAGAACAAAATCAACAGAATTTATTTCAATAAAGCAGATTAAAATCTGTGAAGATACAGCCTAATAAGAGTCATGGGGATGCAACAGTATGAAAATTTAACCTCACAGTTATAGTGACCAAAATGATCACAGTTTTTATTTACTATTGAAAACTGGCTACTAAAACACTGGCCGGCTGTAGGGGTCCAGTAAGAACTTGAACCTGTCTGACTGAGATTTATTTACAACTCAAACATGAAGTTCGATGTGGTTCTGAAATGTAAGCAAATAATAATGCACATTAGTAAACATCTGACTTAGTATGAACATTACCAAAACTAAATGTTATAGCCACCAGCATATAACAAGAAACAATACTAAGAATTACATTAATTTCTCTGTAATAATTAACATAAATGTAACATATTATTGCTCAGCAACACAAACTGAGAATAAGCCACATCTATTACAGCACACATATCCATAACAGAGCAAACATTTGAGCAAACTACCTTTAATAGCTAAGCCTGTGGCTCCACAGCGCTAGGCTGTTTACTGGCATTGCACGTTGCTAAACACAACCTGAATTTCAACACGTGGCTGCACAAGTAATATTAAACAATCTCCACATCTATCAGCTATGCAATAAGAAACAACAACAGCAATATTATCAAGGCGATAATATCTCTCTCTCTCTCTCTCTCTCCCTCCAAATGTCTCGTCGTAACATGGGTTAAATTGATCCACATCGCAGCAGAACACTTAAGCTTTAACGTTTACACTGATTTTTCTCTCTCTCACTGTTGCTCCCCTTCACGGAGAAACAGTCTACTAGGTTGGGTACAGCTGCATCACCTCCCCTTCTGGCCACCCTCCTTACTGGCAGTTTATCTGCAGAAGGGACTCTTTACTGCCTGGGACCTTATGCAACAGTCTTTCTTCTGGCCTTTCTCCTTGAAAACTCCTCCACGACTTCAGTAAAGTCCAGGTCTCTGACGAGATCCGACTCTATTGCCAGAATTGCCAGAGAGTTCAAGCGTTGTTGACTCATCCTTGTTCTCAGTTCATTTTTAATTCTCGCCATGTGGGAAAATGAGCGCTCCCCTTCACAGTTTGTCACTGGCAAAGTGAGAAACATCCTCAAGGCCACGTACACATTGGGGAAGACGGATTGCAGGCCAAGTTCCAACACGGTGTTCAGCATCTTTGATGGCGACTTGTCTTGCTCACACATGAATGATCTGAATTGTATGAGCTCGTTGGCAAAGCTGCTGTTTAGGTCCGATGGATATGCACAGAGTAGTGCATTGGCGTGTTTTGTGACCTCGCTGTTGCTCGTTGTTTCTGGCATGAACAAAACTCCAAATATATCCGTCAATTCCTTGTAGGCAGACAGGCGATGATCAAGACAGCTGACCAGTTTGTCTATGACTACATAAAATGTGCCTATTTGGAATTTCTTCCTCCCATCATGTAGGTTGCTTGGATCTTCTTTAGGCTCACTACCTTCATCTCCAAAGGTTTTCCGTTTTCTGCCTCGTTGTAGGTCACACTTGTATGTGTGGAGCACACCTGTTACATTCAGAGCTGCTTTTTCATACATCTCAAACTGATCACGTTGTGTGGAAACAAACGCACGCAATGACTCAAGTAGATTAACTGCTGTCAAAATGTTGATGTCACTTTTTTGTAGCATTATGCTTGTTGCTTGAAATCTCTCAAGGATTGTATCCCAGAAAAATGCCATAAATGCAGTTTCTAGATATTTCAACTTAGTGCACAGCACCTCTGCTTCATGTCTGGTGTCTCTTTTTTCCTCATCTGAGCTGGCTATATTTGCAAGTGCCTCCTTTATCTTTGCATAGTTTTTCGATCGAGCTTTGGTGGCATCTGCTCGACAGCTCCACCGTGTACCTGACAGAGATTTCAGTGTCAAACTTATCCCGTCGGTGTTGCGGAAAACTTTCCCCCATCGGTTGGTAGAGGAGGAACAAAATGTATACAGTGACTGCAACATGGTAAAGTAATTTCCAACTTCTGGGCTGCTTGCCTCTATGGTATTGACTCCAACTAAATTCAGGGAGTGAGCTGCGCAGGGTACATAATGCATTAAAGGATTTCTCTTCTTTAGATGCGCTTGAAGTCCATTATACTTTCCAGACATATTACTGGCGTTGTCATATGACTGGCCTCTGCAATTTGACAGCTCCAAGCCTAAGCTCTCAACCATGGCAACAACGCATTCTGCCAAACTTTCACCTGTGTGGCTTTCAATTGGCTCAAAAGCGAGAAAACGCTCAACAACTTTCCCTTTCTTGTCAACAAATCTGAAAATAAAAGTAAGTTGATCAACATGGGACAGGTCTGGGGTTGAGTCAACAACTACAGAAAAGTATTTGGCTTCCCTAATTTCATCCGCAACAGTCTGCCTAGTTTTTTCTCCCATCACATCAATAAATTCCTCACAAGTTGTGGAGGACAAATAAGAAACATTCCCGCTGCCTTTCTTACCCAACTTGTCAATATGTCTAGCTAAGAATGGGTCAAACTGAGCTATCAGTTCTAGAATACCGAGGTAATTTCCATTTAGAGGTGACCCAAGCAGTTCATTATCACCTCTAAAGGCAAGTCCTCTCTCCCCGAGAAACTTGATCACTGCCACAACCCTTTTGAGGACCTCTCTCCAGTATTGTCTTGCTCCTTCCATTTGTTTAAGTAAAGATGTCCTCAACTCTCTTTTCCCCACACTATCTTCTACCGTCTGTCTTGCCGCTATCAACGGTTTGCGCGGTAACCTGACTCATTGTCATCATCAGACACAGCCGACAGACAAAAACTGATCATGATACTTTTTATGTGTGTAAATAAATTATTGCTAACACACATACACACATTAATGAATTTTATTTTAATTTAATAAGCAAAAAAAAAAAAAAAAAAAAACACAGTTTATGGGGTCTTGGAGGCCCCCTAGAGGTCGGAGGCCCCTGGGCACCGGCCCAATCGGCCCGGTGGTAAATCCGGCCTTGCCAGCCGATGTCAGGACTGCAGAGTCGCTCTCCAGCTTCCGCAAGAGACTCAAGACTCACTTGTTCAGAGTTCACCTGGACTCTGCATAGCCCCCCTCCTCCCTTACTCTCCTAAAAACACCCACCTTACGCGCTTATTGTATGTTTGTACGTCCCGGCACTTAAAACGTGTACTTAGCGTCGTGTAGCATCTTATCCTAGCTATCTTTGTTGTATGCGGGGGGGAAAGGGTTAACCTGGCAATTGTAAGAGCTTTGCACTGAGCATCCTTACCGTACCGACAGTGACGCGTCGGCTGCTAAATGCCCTGAGTGTAAAAATGTAAGTGCACTTACAGACGGCAGCAGCCAGCCTCCTTCGTCGCTGTTCACCCCGGTCATGAAGGGAATCTTGGGAAACTGGCGGTCCTGGAAAATCTTCGCCACTCGGTTGGTCAGGAGGTGTCCGTCAACGGTCACCAGGAACCTCAGCGTTGGGTCCTTGAAGCGCACGTGAGGTTAAAAGTCATCTCGAGGCCAGGCCAGGCCCGTCATCTATACAGTCCCGTTGGAACACGTGCCCGAGGAACAGATCAAACTGGGAGCAAAGTTATCCAAACTGTTCCGAACTCACCATTGTCAAAGCCGCGAATACGTTAGGGTCGATGTTCCTCAAGCATCTGGCAAGCTTCTCTGAGCTCGCGTCACAGCCCAATGTGTCGGCTATCGTCTATTCATCAAAAAGAACAGGCAGCTGTTGTTATCGTGAATATGCAAGTGTGCTTACTGCGCGCGCACACACACACACACACACACACACACACACACACACACACACACACACACACACACACACACACACACACACACACACACACACACACACACACACACACACACACACACACACACACACACACACACACACACACACACACCAGGTGTTATAGGTAAGTTAGCCAGAACCTTTTCAAACGAGCTGAACCTACAAAACGTACATACCGCACCTTTAACCTGCATATAGTTCCCCCTCTATGCATAAGAAAATACCTGGGCCATTAGCTCCGGTTGATCCGACATCAGTGCCTCCATCGCTGCTGTGCCGCTCTGTGCGATGGCATGCTGGAACAGCCCAGCGGACAGAGGAGAGATAGCCTGGTGGGCGCAAGGCAGAGGAACAACATGTCGACATCAGACAGGATACTGCCCCAACAAACACACACCAGCACACCAGCACAACAACACACCAACACACCAGCACACCAACACACCAGCACAACAACACAACAACACACCAACACAACAACACAACAACACACCAGCTCAACAACACACCAGCACAACAGCACAACAACACACCAACACAACAACACACCAACACACACCAACACACCAACCCACCAACACAACAACACACCAGCACATCAGCACAACAACACACTAGCACACCAACACAACAACACACCAACACACCAGCACACACCAACACAACAACACACCAGCACACCAACACACCAGCACAACAACACACCAACACACCAGCACAACAACACACCAACACAACAACCCACCAACACACCAGCACAACAACACAAACACACACCAGCACACCAACACCACAACCCACCAACACAACAACACCACAACCCACCAACACAACAACACAACAACCCAACAACACAACAACACAACAACACAACAACACCGGGCCAGCCTGCCGCGGCCGCCGGTGGGGTTTGGCCGATGTCGACTGTTGTTAGCGACCGTGTGGAACCGGCGTTAGCCCCCTTTGGCCCCGAATCAGTACCCCCCCCCCCCCCCCTCTGAAGCAGGGGGGGGGGGGGGGGGGGGGGGGGGGGGGTGACTGGGTGTGCGTGTGGATTCGCGGCGGACGCGTGCTGACCAGCAGCGAGACGCTGACGCCCCCCGCGGACTCCCCGAATATCGTGACCAGGTCCGGGTCTCCTCCGAAGGCCCGGATGTTGCGCTGCACCCATCGCAGCGCCTCCACCTGGTCCAGAAGGCCCAGGTTCCCGGGAACGGTTCCATCCCCAGTGCTGGGGGAAGGGGCCGAACACAGGGTGCTGATCACACACTCATGGCCGTCTTTTACTTTAATCCCCCAAGGCAAGCAGGCAATCGCTCACGTCACTTATTTCCGCTACGCTCCTAACCCCAATTGCCAGCCATATACAGTTTACATCTGGTTATTGTTACCGCAGTAACGCCTTGATTACATTTGCACTGTTTACATATTTCTATTCGAGTTGTTTCCTGAATTTCCCTCACGCCATTTTTTTTTTTTTTTTTTTTTTTCATAACCTTGTGGGGTCTCCATTCAATCCATCCCCTGACCTCTTGACCTCACCTGAGGAAGCCTAGCAGTCCCAGGCGGTACTGGATGGCCACCACGACCACGTTCTGGTACGCAGCCAACCCCGAGGCATCGAAGATGGAGGCGGAGCCACTGGTAAACCCGCCCCCGTGGATCCAAACCATCACCTAAAGCAGCACAAACACAGCCAGCCGGAGAGCCATGCGTGAACATGACCGGAGATGTAAGTTGAGATAAAAAAACGAAATAAAACACAAGTTCTCTATTGATACCCGACAGGAAATGCAGACGGCGCAGGACAGGAGTGGAAGATATTTAACCAACAGTCGATTTAAACAACAAAAGACAATAAATACAGATACGTATACATCTGTGTACACGGCTTTTAGTAGCCCAGCGACGCTGAGGTCAACGCAGCAACCACAAACGCACACGTGACAAACGGTTGAGGCGCGCGCTCTAAAGCGTGTGCGATTTGTGCGATTTGTGCGTCTGTGTGCGCGTGCGATTTGTGCGTCTGTGTGCGCGTGCGCCTCCTCAAATCAGAGGATTTGAGGGGGAGGGGTCGGCCGTCGCAGCAAGCGTTCAAATCAATTCCAATGTCAACCATTTGAAGACATCGTCTTGGCACAGCATTGGCCGCCGCTAAGCCCCAATGCGAGTTCTCAACCGGGGGGGGGGGGGGGGGGGGGGGGGGGGGGGGGCCCTTACCGGCAGATCCGTGCCCGGGGCGGCGCTGGCAGGAGCGTAAATGTTGAGGTAAAGACAGTCCTCGGAGACGTCGGGCAACTCCGCATGCATGCCAAGGAACCGCAACAAACCTTCAAGAAACGCCTTGGGTTGAAGGCATCTGTTGAGGGGGAAAGAAAGGCGTCGGCGAGTGGGTTACACTAAACGCATGAGACGCACGTGTGTGTGTGTGTGTGTGTGTGTGTGTGTGTGTGTGTGTGTGTGTGTGTGTGTGTGTGTGTGTGTGTGTGTGTGTGTGTGTGTGTGTGTGTGTGTGTGTGTGTGTGTGTGTGTGTGTGTGTGCGTGCGTGCGTGCGTGTGTTGGCTGGTTAAAGCAGCCTCCCCCCTGGCCTGGAGTCAGACTAATTGGACTCTGGGGGCTGGGTGGGGCTGCACACCTGTGGCACATTGAACAATCAGTGTGTACAGGTTAAACCAGCCACCACCACACACACACTCAGAGAGAGCTCTCCAGCATGGAGCACCAGCTGCATGCCTCATTCCATGCAACCTTTACAACAAACCGGTTTTCCAACATCACCACCTTGTGTCCATTGGTCTGGAGGAGCCCGAGGAAAGCCACCTAGGTGGAGTGGGAAAAGCCACCTAGGTGGAGTGGGAAAAGCCACCTAGGTGGAGTGGGAAAAGCCACCTAGGTGGAGTGGGAAAAGCCACCTAGGTGGAGTGGGAAAAGCCACCTAGGTGGAGTGGGAAAAGCCACCTAGGTGGAGTGGGAAAAGCCACCTAGGTGGAGTGGGAAAAGCCACCTAGGTGGAGTGGGAAAAGCCACCTAGGTGGAGTGTAGTAAGTGGACTTGGCTACAAGGTGCCACAAGCGCTGCCAACGGGACTGGGCTTCATGGCTTCATGGCTTCATGGCTTCATGGTCTGGACGACAACGGGAGGGGTTTCTGACAAGATGACACGAAATACAAACTACAGCTAGAACAAACTGGTAAAACTGGTAAAAAAAACGATGAAACAACTCGTAATTATATATTAAATATCTGTTAACGTGTCCACATAGCCAATATAAACCTTGTAATTTGAAATGTGACAAGACATGTCTGTGGCATGTTTCAAAAAGCACCACTCCTGTGTGTGTGTGTGTCTGCTCACTCCTGTGTGTGTGTCTGCTCACTCCTGTGTGTGTGTCTGCTCACTCCCGTGTGTGTCTGCTCACTCCTGTGTCTGTCTGCTCACTCCCGTGTGTGTCTGCTCACTCCCGTGTGTGTCTGCTCACTCCTGTGTGTGTATCTGCTCACTCCCGTGTGTGTATCTGCTCACTCCCGTGTGTGTATCTGCTCACTCCCGTGTGTGTGTCTGCTCACTCCCGTGTGTGTGTCTGCTCACTCCCGTGTGTGTGTCTGCTCACTCCCGTGTGTGTCTGCTCACTCCCGTGTGTGTCTGCTCACTCCCGTGTGTGTCTGCTCACTCCCGTGTGTGTGTCTGCTCACTCCCGTGTGTGTCTGCTCACTCCTTACATGAAGGGCTGCTTGGTGGCGTCCCTGACCCCCTCCCATCCGTCCGCTGGCTGGGGGGGGGCGAGCCTCAGCTGGCCCACAGGGGGCTTGGCGAAGGGGACACCCAGGTAGGCCTGGATGTCTGCCTCCTGACCCTTGACCCCGATGTACTGACCTCTCAGGGCCCCCAGCTTCGACTCCACCACAGGTCCTTGGAGCAGAGACAGTCAAGAGTCAACGTGTTGTAGAGTATACGGTCGTGGACAAAAAGTAACAACATCAGGAATGATGCCACCTCCTTTAATTCATCACTAGTCAACAGAATAGGCCTTTGAATGCACTCCCCTTGCACCAAGAGAGCGGTCACCTTCCTCTCTCCGATTGAAAGGTGTTATGTTCGTTAGCATTTCGAATTGAGGCCATTGTAGACAAAAAAAAGTCTGTCGCCGTGGCCGTGCCAGTCCCCTGACTTCTTTACAGCGTGCGCTGTAGCGCGTGTCAGCGGGAGTTCACCCTTTGCTCCAAACCTGTAGCTTGGTTTGCCATAGAGGACGCCCTCTCTTTGTTAAACGCACGCTACATGCGCGCGAGTCCCCTCTGATTGGGTCGGCCCTCCCCTGCTGGCGTGACGGGCGTGTCCCCTGCTTGTTGTGAATCGAAGGGGACGTCCAGACTTACAAAAGCTGAGCGTTTTGTAAGCGCTTATTGTTTTGGGGTGTGTGTGTGTGTGTGTGTGTGTGTGTGGGGGGGGGGGCAGTGTGTGTGTGTGTGTGTGTGTGTGGGGGGGGGGGGGGCAGTGTGTGTGTGTGTGTGTGTGTGTGTGTGTGTGTGTGTGTGTGGGGGGGGGGCAGTGTGTGTGTGTGTGTGTGTGTGTGTGTGTGTGTGTGTGTGTGTGTGTGTGTGTGTGTGTGGGGGGGGGGGGGGGGGGGGGGGGGGCAGTGTGTGTGTGTGTGTGTTTGTGTGTGTGTGTGTGTGTGGAGGGGGGGGGGGGGGCAGTGTGTGTGTGTGTGTGTGTGTGTGTGTGTGTGTGTGTGTGTGTGTGTGTGGGGGGGGGGGGGGGGGGGGGGGGCAGTGTGTGTGTGTGTGTGTGTGTGTGTGTGTGTGTGTGTGTGTGTGTGTGTGTGTGTGTGTGGGGGGGGGGGGGTCAGGCGGGCAGTTCCACTTCAACAGGCGCATCTCATCTCCAAACCAAGGTTTCTCTCTCAAGCGCTCGGAGGAATCGGTTACACGGCCACGCAGCACAAACGTGGACCGCCAGCAGAACTTCCAGCGCGGTGGATACATAGCGAGGAGTACACACAGTCACACGTCCCGTCCACACTCGGGCCGGGCCTCCCCACAGAACTGCTTTTGCCGTATGCCTGATGTGTACTTTGTCATATTCGTTTTCTATTCCCAGTAGATTTAGGATTAAATCTACTTAATTAATTATAATTATGTATCATTTATAACAATACATGTGGTTTATAGCATGTATATTGCATTGCAATATACGTAGCTACTGTTCCTTGATTTCATTGGTTTGACGTAAAAGTTTACTTGACATACTTACTTACTTGACTGCTGCCTACAATCTGACCTTTAGACATAGCGACTAAGAGGATTCAGTCCGTCATTGCGACCTCATGTCGCTCCACCCTCCATGGAGAGAACCATCCACGGCAATAAAAGTCTTATCTGCGTGTAGTGAATGGTGATAAACTCACCAACATTGCACCTCTACGGACAGCTTGTGTCCTCATCTTTGTGTCGAAATGCCTTTGGTTTCACAATAGTTAACATTTGCCACGCAGGAGCAACTTTCCGTCAAGAAGTCTGCGAAGCGTTTCCCTTTTCGGTGTTTTGTGGGGACAGCCCATGTCTTTGAGGCGACACGGTTCGTTGTATTGTCATTGGACTGTTGTCCAATCAAAACGTCTCTAGACAACGCATGAATAAGAATGGAACATGCATGTAACGTTGGGAAAACTTGCTTCCACGCACAGCATGGTCCGTTTTGTGAAACACATAGGCTCATTTTGCATTCAGTGAGGTGGATTTAAGTCATTCGACTTCAGGAAGTTTTTCTTAAGGCATTGCATAATCACTAGGGTAAGGGTCACCAGAATGTGGGCGAAATATTCCTATTGGTATGATTAGGATGATTACAAATTTATATGAAAAAAAACGTTAAATAGAGCCTGATCAATAAGTAATATTAAATTATCAATTATATATGATTAACACGGAAACCCCGGATTTTGAAATCGCTTGACCGTCGCTAAGTATTTTCTATTCACTGAAAACCAAATCAAATGTCGCTTACTTACCTTGAGTTTCTTCTGCACAAGCAGAAAGACATAACATGCATGACGCCGCCAGTGTTAATGCATAAACAGAGCCCCCCATCATGCAGCCTGCAGCCCCTTCCCTCTCTGTGTGGTCTGCCTCTGATGTCCGGGTTCTCCAGCGTACGACGGGGAAGGATTACGCAATTTAACCTTAACCCAACTGAGTTACTCAAAGACCAACACTCCCTTTGAAAAGCTGTGTCAGCGCCCCACAGGTCAATGTCAGCTGATCGTACGACGTACATTTGTTGTGACATCACCGAGGCGAAATGATCAATCCTGCTGTAGCGAAGGCATGCCCCGCCCTACTCTGCCTCTGATTGGCTTAGCCTGATGATTGACCAAGCCCTAACCAGGTTGTTGCAACATGTGCATTCAACATTGCTTAACAGGATATTGATCCACTCACTGCATTACAGATGCTACTGATTCTCACATCCAATTGTACTATCAGTCAATGTTTAAAAATCCACCTTTTAATTAAAGTGTTCTCCTTCCCTCGTCTGCCTCTCATCCTTTGCTGGGGCCTGGAGCTGGGTCATTACCGTACAACTGCAGGCTACTCGTGGAACTATATGACCGTACCAAAACAAAGTTACATTTCCTGTCACAGTGGCCAATGATCAGAGCAGAGATGTGTTAGACCACCCGAGCTCCAGAAATCTGCGGTCCTTGGCCCACTGCCTGCACCTCTAAACCCGTTCCACTGGTGTTCTGTGAGAAACACCAATGGACAAAGAAACGCACACGCGCACACCTGCGCAGAGTGGCCTCGTCATGAAGAGAGACGTCACGCAATCGCAGGCGAAGGGTTTCCTGGTTGAATTGCACTTGGTTTGTGTCATACGTCACAAAGCCGGCAGGGGCAGATGGCCTACTAGGCCGACCTGGCAAGAGAAGGGATGTGGTATTGTATTTAAAAAATATAAAATGGAACAAATACACAAAACAACAACAATAGCCAACATTTGAAAACAAAATAATCAACATTTTTGCAATCCTAATAGAAGACCCTGTTTCAATGAGACGTATGGGCTGAACCATTTATAATATCGCTGACACGAGATCACATGTATATAGACACGCATAACCTCCTCTCTATATAGAAACAGGCTCTATATATAGAGAGAGAGATGTTTCCAGATCTGCCCCTGGTTCCTCTGGCAGACTCCCAGAGAACGGCACTAAACACTGCCCCCTGCAGGCTGCCCCCTGCAGGTCGCCGTCCTCCCCCTCGCAGCCATGACGACGGTAGGAGGAGAGATGCCCGACTAAAGATGATGGATTCAGAAGCTGCTCTGCTGAGCGTTGAGCACTCGGGTCAGCACAAGACACCCTCCTATCCACGATGACCCCAATGTCCCACAGATGAGTGTATGCCAACACACACTCACACAGGCACGCACACACACAGGCACACACACAGGCACACAGGCACACATACACACACACACACACACACAGGCACACGCACACAGACACACAGGCACACGCACAAACTCACACAGGCACACACGCACACGCACACACACAGGCACACATACACACAGGCACACACAGACACAGGCACACACACACACACCAGGCACACATACACACTTTAAGAGCTTCTTGTAGTAATGACCCCGTTGACCTCTAGGGGTCACTAGAAGTCAGCGGTAGAACAGAAAAACACCACGAAGATGAAGATGGCGCAATGGTTTTATCCAAAGTGTCTTCAAATGAATTGGGTAATTAATGAGTCAGGGTTATAGGACATCTTGCTAAAGCAGGCCTACATGTTCCCTACTCAGCTAGAAGGACTCTTCTGGTGGTTGTTCCCATGATGCATTGCTTTCCCTCAGATCCTGACCCCAGTTGTATCCCCACTGTAAACCCTTACCAAACCCTAACCATCTTTGACCCAATACACACACTTTGTATTTGATAAATGCCCTTAGCAAGGTTCAATACAATGTACAACATTTAGATAAAGATAAAGACAAAGAAAGGGATAACAAATACCCACCACGCCAGCGTGTTCAGCAGACAGGTTCGAGTCTCGAGTCCCAGAGAAGAGGCTTCAGAGCGCCAGAACAAGAGAGGGCTTTAGTGGTGGCCTGTATTGCCAATCAGGGCTCTGTTTAAGGCCGCATGCACCTGCTGAGGTGGCCTGCTAATTCTCCAGAGGGTAAATTAGGAACACACAGCTGCCTGTCTACAGCCTTAAAGGCGTTTCATCTGTTGGTTGTCCCTGGAGAGACCAGTGTCGCCCCGTCGCGGCCCACCTGATCCCTCACCTACCCTGACGCAGGCTTCCCATTGGCTGAATAGGGGACAGTAAACCAGGAAGCATTTCTCAACAGAAGCCTTCTATTGGCTGAGCAGACGACAGATTACAGAAAAAAAACGTGTGTGCAGTGCCGTGTATGTGAGTCTGTGTATATTTGTGTGTGTATGTGAGTCTGTGTGTGTGTGTGTGTGTGTGTGTGTGTGTGTGTGTGTGAGTGTATGTTTGTGTGCGGATGTGTATGTGTGTGTGTGTGTGTGTGTGTGCAACAACTGTTCGGCAGCCAGTTCCCACCAAGGGTAAGGTCCGCCGTGGAGACAATATCAGTTGGAGATAATGACCCCCCCCCCCCCCCCCCCACCCCCACCCCCCACTGCCCTACGGATGCCCCCGCAAGACTGGAATGCAGCACTGCATGTGATGTCATCGGCCCAGTTCAGGCGGGAAAGAGCAGGGGCTTCTGGTCCGGCAGGAAGAGAGGCCCCAGCATGAATGAAGCAGTACTCTCGGAGAATCGCCACGGTTCCTTTAAACAACAGAGCCAGTAACCATCACTAGTAGCTCTAGCAGCATTTAACCATCACTAGCAGCACTAGCAGCATTTAACCATCACTAGCAGCACTAGCAGCATTTAACCATCACTAGTAGCTCTAGCAGCATTTAACCATCACTAGTAGCTCTAGCAGCATTTAACCATCACTAGTAGCTCTAGCAGCATTTAACCATCACTAGCAGCACTAGCAGCATTTAACCATCACTAGCAGCACTAGCAGCATTTAACCATCACTAGTAGCTCTAGCAGCATTTAACCATCACTAGCAGCTCTAGCAGCATTTAACCATCACTAGCAGCACTAGCAGCATTTAACCATCACTAGTAGCTCTAGCAGCATTTAACCATCACTAGTAGCTCTAGCAGCATTTAACCATCACTAGTAGCTCTAGCAGCATTTAACCATCACTAGCAGCTCTAGCAGCATTTAACCATCACTAGCAGCACTAGCAGCATTTAACCATCACTAGCAGCATTAGAGTATTTAACCATCACTAGCAGCATTAGAGTATTTAACCATCACTAGGAGAATTAAACCATCACTAGCAGCACTGGGAGCATTTAACCATCACTAGTAGCTCTAGCAGCATTTAACCATCACTAGTAGCTCTAGCAGCATTTAACCATCACTAGTAGCTCTAGCAGCATTTAACCATCACTAGCAGCTCTAGCAGCATTTAACCATCACTAGCAGCTCTAGCAGCATTTAACCATCACTAGTAGCTCTAGCAGCATTTAACCATCACTAGCAGCACTAGCAGCATTTAACCATCACTAGCAGCATTAGAGTATTTAACCATCACTAGCAGCACTAGCAGCATTTAACCATCACTAGCAGCTCTAGCAGCATTTAACCATCACTAGCAGCACTAGCAGCATTTAACCATCACTAGCAGCATTAGAGTATTTAACCATCACTAGCAGCATTAGAGTATTTAACCATCACTAGGAGAATTAAACCATCACTAGCAGCACTGGGAGCATTTAACCATCACTAGCAGCATTTAACCATAACTAGGAGAATTAAACCATCCCTAGCAGCACTGGGAGCACTGGGCAGCCACAGTGCAGTGCCCAGTGACCAACTCCAGGGCTAGTGCCTAGGTCGAGGGCAGCGGCATTAACCTAACGTGGAAGTATTTTGAACCCGGGGAGAACGTACTAACCCCCCCCCCCCCCCCCCCCCGGCGTTTGAACCAAGGACCTTCTTACTGTGAGGCAACACTTCTAACCACTGCGCCTCCCGGGCAGAGTGAACGGGATAGAGTGAGGCGGACAGAGTGAGGCGGACAGAGTGAGGCGGAGAGAGTGAGGCGGATAGAGTGAGGCGGACAGAGTGAGGCGGACAGAGTGAGGCGGATAGAGTGAGGCGGACAGAGTGAGGCGGACAGAGTGAGGCGGACAGAGTGAGGCGGACAGAGTGAGGCGGAGAGAGTGAGGCGGACAGAGTGAGGCGGACAGAGTGAGGCGGACAGAGTGAGGCGGACAGAGTGAGGCGGACAGAGTGAGTCTTCAGTGTCTCGGTAGGGTTGATTCTTTGCTTTCCTCAGGGAGATGAAAGTCAGGTGACTAAGGATGAACGCTCACACAAAAGCAAATCAAAAAGACCCACCCACACACGCACACACACACTCATACACTCATAGACACACACACACACACACACACACATAAACACAGACACACACACACTCATAGAAACAGACACTCACACACACTCACACGCACGCACGCACACACACACACACACACACTCATAGACAAAGACACACAGCTCATAGAAACAGACACACTCACACACACACACACTCATAGACACAGACACACACACACACTCATAGACACAGACACACACACACACAGACACACACACACACACACACACTCATAGAAACACACACACACACACACACACACACTCATAGACACAGACACACACACACACACACACACACACACACTCATAGACACAGACACACACACACACACAGACACATACACACACACACACACACACACGCACTCATAGACACACACACACACACACTCATAGACACAGACACACACACACACACTCTCACACAAACACAGAATGCAGCAATATTTTCCAAGTTTCTGCGTCAGGGCTCTTGGAGGAACACCAACAATGTTTTTGTGGACTCAAAAATACGAGAACCTCAGCTTACAGCTCTATTGCGACATTGCTCTGTCTTGTCCTCTCTGTTTCTCCCCCACTCTCCCCCACTCTCTACCCCCCCCCTCACTACCCCCCCCCCCCCCCCCCCCCCCACCACCCTACGCACCCATGATGACTTGTGACCTTTGACCCACAATGTGCTCCCGGGAACGCTGATCCCCGTCCTGACTGAAGCAGGACGAG
>JACYXH010000832.1:275000-285000 GCA_026745465.1 Lota lota
ATTTTTTCATGTTTCTCACAAGATTCAAAATGGCGGAAAATCTATCATGGCGGGAGTCATAGGTTCTTGAGGCATATTTGTTCAGCATGAGGAGATGCATATATGGTCAAAGTTTTATTACTGTAGGTCAATGGGGTCAGGAGATATGCTTGTTCAAAGTTTGGATTTTCATGCGATTGCTATAGCGCCACCTTTGGGCCAATCAGTGCAATTTTTTCACACAGATCTTCTGTTCTCCTCCTCTACAGCTGTACCAAGTTTTATCAAAACTTATCAAGCGGTTTTGGCTGTGTAAGTCAAACGCTGTTTATAATAATAATAATATCAGCAATAACAAGAGGTTGTCTTGGACTTCGTCCTCGACACCCTAATAATAATAATACGTAGAATACAATGCAATAATACATGTGTATACTCTACATATATGCAAGGAATAGCTTCCAATTTAAATACATTAAGAAATTAATGAAATACAACTTAATAATCCCATAGAAAGAAAGAAAGAAATTTAGGAAAAAATAACGTCAGAAAGAAAGAAAGAAAGAGAGAAAGAAAGAAAGAAAGAAAGAAAGAAAGAAAGAAAGAAAGAAAGAAAGAAAGAAAGAACGAACGAACGAACAAAAGAACGAACGAAAGGAATGGAGAAAACAGTAGGAGAGTCAAAGTCCGAAAGAGAAACAGACAGAAAGCTAGACATGAGCAGGGTCTGGCGATGGGGGGGGGGGGGGGGGGGGGGGGGTCTGATGCCTCTCCTGCCAGTTGGTCAGTGACAGGGCGGTGATTGTTCTTCAGCCAGCAGTATGTTCCTGAAGTGTCATCTCAGTCTTCCTCTCAGTTCTCCAAACTTCACGAAAGATCGAAACGACCGAGGATAGGACGTTGACAAAGCTCTTGTGTCCAGTGTCCGTCTGTCCGTCTGTCTGTCAGGCGGGGGCCGTGGAGTTTCCCCCCTCTCTTCCCGAGCAGACAGCGATGGGCTTAGTGTTTCCTCAGAAGTCCCCGCCCAGTGGAAACTCTCCTTCCCCCCCCCCCCACCCCAACCCCCCCAACCCCACCCCGTCCACCCACCCACCCACCTCCAGTGGTTTGTGTTTTCAGGGCGTTGAAACGCACGACGAAGGGGGCCAGGCTGAAGGGGGCTTTTGTGACTGCGGAGCCAGGAATTGGACCCTTTGAAAACAAGTGGTTTCCCTCCAATAAAAGACAAGTGGCCTCGATCCACCAGTAAATAAAGAGAATTGTGCGTTGTCCGGGGCGAAACGCTAGCGTCCTTGGCTTTGGGCTCATCTGAACCAAATCAAATGTTCTGCTATTCGGTCGACTACAACCACCCCCCCCACCCACCCACCCACCCCCTTCTAACAATAGGTTTCAACCTATTAGATTAGATTGAAAATGACATGCCACATCAGCCACTAAACGTGCTGATCTCTAGCCACAGGACACATAGAAAGTGTATTGATTGTGGAAATGAATGTTGGGAGAAAGAAGCTGCATTGCAAGATTGTATTATGAACTTGCCTTACTTTTATTTTACTGAAATACTGAAAACAACGCAGCATGAATGATATGTTTGTATGCACTTCTGGTAAGGTGTGTTCTTCCCCTTGTTGTAATGCTCACATCGAACCCATGATGCTACTCCCTGCATCCTAACCCCTACCCCCTGCATCCTAACCCCTACTCCCTGCATCCTAACCCCTACCCCCAGCATCCTAACCCCTACCCCCTGCATCCTAACCCCTACTCCCTGCATCCTAACCCCTACCCCCTGCATCCTAACCCCTACTCCCTGCATCCTAACCCCTACTCCCTGCATCCTATCCCCTACCCACTGCATCCTAACCCCTACTCCCTGCATCCAAACCCCTACTCCCTGCATCCTAACCCCTACTCCCTGCATCCTAACTCCTACCCACTGCATCCTAACCCCTACTCTCTGCATCCTAACCCCTACCCCCTGCATCCTAACCCCTACTCCCTGCGCCCTAACCCCTACTCCCCTACTCCCTGCATCCTAACCACTACTCCCTGCATCCTAACCTCTACCCCCAGCATCCTAACCCCTACTCCCTGCATCCTAACCTCTACCCCCAGCATCCTAACCCCTACTCCCTGCATCCTAACTCCTACCCACTGCATCCTAACTCCTACCCACTGCATCCTAACCCCTACTCCCTGCATCCTAACCCCTGGCCCCTGTGGCTCCCTAACCCCACGACCCCCCTGCCCCCTGTGGCCCCCTGTCCGGTGGGTGGGGCCCCATGCTGGGCCCCCATGCTGGGCCCCCATGCGCTGGGCCAGGTGAGCCACTGAGTCCAGGGGGAGTGTGAGGAGACATTCAGCTGTGTGGGGGCTGCAGCTACCAGCAGCTCCCTCTCCTCCTGTTTGTCTTTCCAGCTGGGAGCGTCCCACAGAGACCAGGTGACCACAAAACACTCCCTCTCTCTTTCTGTTCTGTCTGTAACTCTCTCTTTCTCTCTCTCTCTCTCTCTCGCTCTCTCTCTCTCTATCGCTCTCTCTCTCTCTCTCTCTCTGTCGCCCTCTCTGTCTGTCTGTGTCTCTCTCTCTCTGTCTGTCTCTATCTCGCTCTCGCTCTCTCTCGCTCTCTGTCTGTATCACTCTCTGTCTGTCTGTATCACTCTCTGTCTGTCTCTCTCTCTCTCTCTGTCTGTCTGTAGAGAAAAACACACTCACACACTTTCTCTAAAGAGAGAGACAGACAGAGAGAGGGAGATGCAGAAATGGACGAAATGAGAAAGGGAGAGGGAGACAGAATGAAGACAAGAGACGAGAGACAGAGAGAGAGAGAGAGAGAGAGAGAGAGAGAGAGAGAGAGAGAGAGAGGTGAGCCGTGTACTGAAGGGCACTGAAGTGTTCAGGTGTCAGGGCAGAGAGACCTGTTTATGGTGACCACTGCCTTCTTCTTACGCTCTGAAGACGGATCCTCTTCTGGAACACAAATACACAATACACACACAATATACACACACAATACACACATACACACACACAATACACACACACAATACACACATACACACACACACAATACACACACAATATACACACACAATATACACATACACACACACACACAATACACACACAATATACACACACAATATACACACACATACACACAATACACATACACACAATGTATGTATTGAAATTGTATTTATTATATTTCATTGTATTATATTGCATTCTATTGTATTACATCCTCAAATATTGTAGAGTTATGGTTATTTTATTGCCCAAATGATTTCCATTGTCAAACAAACCAAATATGAATAAATTAATAACAATAATACAAACAAAGGACCACCACATTTCTCCATGGTTACCTTTTTATAGAACAGCTATCATTTAATAACGAATACAGAAACGTACTTTATAATAAACCCTACTTCGACACAATCTCTGTGTGTTTCCATAGTGTCTGTAGGCTTCCGGGGCTTAGCCTACTCCCTCAGTGTGTTTCCATAGTGTCTGTAGGCTACCGGGGCTTAGCCTACTCCCTCTGTGTGTTTCCATAGTGTCTGTAGGCTACCGGGGCTTACGTATATACGTAAATACGTATAGCTGGCTGACAGACGCGGGGCCCACCTTGCATTCCTGGTGGTTTGACTGAAGCTAAAAGCATATGAGCCCATAAACACATCATAGTCTACACTAATGTAAACACAGACGCGCGCACACCCACACACACACGCGCGCGCGCACGCACTTATCCACGCATGCAATCATCCACGCATGCACTCACACGCAGAAACACTAATATTACTTTAACGCGAGTGACTGTTTAAAACGGTCATCTCAAACTGGGCGGTGAGTACAAAGCAAAATCTGTAGGAGTGTTCCCCATGGGCAAATTACATTTCAATAGAAATATCCATTTTTGCTTCGGAATAGGATACGGCTACATTAATTGCAACAACGCGCTCCTACCTTTCCTGCGTCTGTTATCTATATGATGGGAGTCTAACATACAGAACATAAACTTCTCAAAGGTGTTTACAGAGCTCAGTGTCTCTTGCGTCATGACACACCCCTATATGGTAGGAGAGTCAATGGCAACACTCGTTGACAGACCTGTCCTCCAATAGGAATAGAGACCTTGGCTCAGCGGCGCCCCGTGATTGGTCGTGGTGAGTGATATATGTATAGATATTCCTCTCCCATAACCTGCGGGGCGGGACCACGAGAGAGAAGTGGAGTCCATCTATGCAGACAGAGATCTAAACGCTGCTCAAATAGTGCTCGACTACGTGGCTCTCCGCGTGGATTAATGTAAGTTATCTCCGCTTCTTTCATTGTCTCGCGGGATTGTCGCGGAACAGCTCGTAAACACATGAAGGCAATGGGGTGTGTTGTTTGGCTTTCGTGTTGTGAGCGTCCTGAAAAAGTGCTTTCAGGCCGAGGCGAGCGTACGCTTTTTTCCTGAGTTCACTAAAATGTGCGGCAGCTGCTGTTCGTTGCCTCCACGCCGCAATATTTGACACGCGCTTTGGCACAAACACGGTGCCCACCGAGCCTTCTAGTAATGCCATTATTGCGCGGCCCGTTGCGCAGTCGACGCGCCGTTGTGGGGCAGAAGGACATGCGGTTCGCCACGGTTTTAGTGGTCATTTAACGGGACTGTTGTGATTCCGTCCGAGGCTCGCTGGACTCGGCTGTTCCCCCCCGTCCCGGGTCCCGCCTCGTGACTGCCAGCTTTGCGTAATTCTTCTTCCCCCCCCCCCCCCCCCATTTTTTTTCTTCCTTTGTTGACAGTTTTTTGGCCGAGGGGAAAAAAAGTTTTCAGCGAGTGAATTGGTAACGCTGCCCACCAGGTCGCATATCCTACCGTGTGGAAATCTGGAGACCCCCCTCCCCCCCTCCTCCCCCTCAACTCTGGACGTCCCGCGCTGCTACTGTGCAAAGTGACGCTTGATATGCCACATCAGGTAATGACCACCACTCTTTCTCGCTCTCTGGCATATGCAAAAAGGGAGCTGACGCGTTACGGCTACCGCTAGTTTCCACTCGATCACGAGTTGAACACGATTGTTATTAATCTGTTATCACGGGACGCGCTGTGCGCTCGGTGTGTGCGATTCGGGACATTGTGTGTGAGTCCCTGCACATTCCACATGTGTGCAGGGAGCCCAAACATACACGGAGGGTCGCTCGATTTGACGCGCCGCCGTCTATCACTTGTAATAATAGACCGTAGTGTGTGTGTGCGTGCGTGCGTGTGTGTGTGTGTGCGCGCGTGTGCGTGTGTGTTGACTCCATTATGTTCAGTATTGTTACGGCTAGGCATCTCTAACAGAAAGAGATGTTCGAGAATAACGGGAAGAAAAAAGGGTTAGAATGGACGGAATAGTTATGGTCTAAATGCACGTAAAAAAATACGAACATTGAAATGATCAGTGTTTCGTTTTACTTCCTCTCTTTTTAGTTCACTCTGTTTGTAGTTTTCAATTTGAGAAAATATTTCTGTGAGTTAAAATGCTAATGTTAAAAAAATTGTAATAGGCGTTTATATCTTGCCATTGTCTTTGATTCTGTTGTATTCTATTATATTCTCCTAGATTATATTATATTCTTTCAATTACGGTCTTCACATCTGATTTTATAATATTCATTCAAAGCACAAACCAATTTTCAGGGTCACCGTGATGCATGATTTCGAAAAGGTTTAAACATTTAAAACGCAATTTGGATTCCTCAGAGCAATTAGTCAGGCTTATAACCGTGTCTGTGAATCTGCTGCTCGCAGCAGCACATAACTGACACAGTCGTTGTTTTCTTTGTAAGTGTACTTAACGGGTCGTTAACAAAAAAGTTCTCCTTTCATCTAAATCCATTCTTCTCTTGGACTCAAAAGGCCTGTGCAGAAATAGGACTTTGTAAAGTAAAGTAAGTGCAGTGAAGCACAGTCCAGAGTTTGGACCAGGGTCTCAGGATAGTCTAGTGGCTGGGGGCTCTGGGCTCCCAGCCCAGAGGTACCGGGTTCTGTGGCCCTAGTGAACACAGCCTCGCTGGGGGGGGGGGGGGGGCGTCCTCGCTGAATGGGGGACTCGCTGTTCTCGGGCTGGCAGGAACTTAAGGCCGAAATGCCTGTCAACGTGAGATTGTGAGTGAGACTGAGGGGGCGTGGCTCTGTCTGTAGTATTTGTGTGTGTGGTGTGGTGTTTGTGTACTCAGTGAGTGCGGTTTGTTGGACTAGCACACAGGTTGTACACAAACACGACAGGAGACACTAGACAATAACACACAACAACACGCTCACAGGGAGGGACACAACAACACACACACACACAGTGACACAACAACACGCTCACAGGGATACAACAACTCACTCTCATTGACACAACCACACACTCACAGTGACACAACCACACACTCACAGTGACAAAACAACACACTCAGTGACACAACAACACACTCACAGTGACACAACAACACACTCACAGTGATACAACAACACACTCACAGTGACACAACCACACATTTACAGGGACACAACAACACACTCACAGGGATACAACAACTCACTCTCATTGACACAACAACACACTCTCAGTGACACAACAACACACTCACAGGGATACAACAACTCACTCTCATTGACACAACAACACACTCACAGTGACACAACCACACATTTACAGTGACACAACAACACACTCTCAGTGACACAACAACACACTCACAGTGACACAACAACACACTCACAGTGACACAACAACCCACTCACAGTGACACAACAACACACTCACAGTGACACAACCACACATTTACAGGGACACAACACACAGTGACACAACAACACACTCTCAGTGACACAACAACACATTCACAGTGACACAACAACACACTCTCAGTGACACAACACACTCTCAGTGACACAGCCACACACTCTGGGTGAAAGCCATGCTTCACCTCCTGGCTCCTTCACATCTGCGGAGGAGAATGTCTCCCCAGCGACCGTTTCCAAGCGCTCTTAATCCTAATGGCATCTCGTAATGGTGTGAACGGTGTGTCTTTTACTTTGAAAGTATGTAATGATGATGTGATGCCCAATCGGCAGCACGGACTATGCTGCGTGGGTGGTGGGTGAACTTCCGCGTGGGTGGGGGGTGAACTTCCGCGTGGGTGGGGGGTGAACTTCCGCGTGGGTGGGGGGGTGAACGCCCTCGTTGTTTCCAGAAAGGACGGAGACGTGTTTCTATGGTTGAGGTGTTCTGGTTGCCATGACGATGGATGATGTCACATGCAGATTGGACTTTGTGTTTTGGGTGGTTCAGGGTTGACCCCGTGACCTGTAATCCGTCTGCTGGCCCCGGCGTGGCTGCGGTGAGTTTAGCCCATTGCTCAAAAGCACGTGGGCAGCACACACAGGACAGGAGGGGGACATCTAGGGCCCCCCTCTACCTCGGTCTAACCCCATGGTTACCACGGTAACATTCTGTATCGTCCAATCAGAAGCCCCCTTTCGCTGCTCTGCTTACAGTTCGCAAGGAAGCCAATCAATCTTTATTCACACTGCACCTTTCAGACAGAGCGCGGGTAACTGCGGCGGGTCAGTGGCACACAACAGGAAGTCATAACAGCCGTAGAAACACAGCACTAGAACCAGTGTTGTGAGATAAACACGGCACACGTAAAGTGGGTTGATGGGTGGGAGATGCTGGGTGGGGGATACAGGGTGGGAGATACCGGGTGGGAGATGCTGGGTGGGGGATACTGGGTGGGAGAAACTGGGTGGGAGATACAGGGTGGGAGATACTGGGTGGGAGATGCTGGGTGGGAGATACTGGGTGGGGGATACTGGGTGGGGGATACTGGGTGGGGGATGCTGGGTGGGAGATACTGGGTGGGGGATACTGGGTGGGAGATACTGGGTGGGGGATACTGGGTGGGATGTTTTGACGTCGCTTGCGACATCATCGTCATTCAGGTCGATGTGCTGGAGATTCGTTTGAGTAGGGCCCAAGAGGGGAAGGGGCTTCTCCCCAGAGATGAACAGACGCCCAAGGCCCTGGAGGTCCACTGAGTAGCACCCTGGCCCTGGCACGGGTTTGGAACGTCATGTTAGGATGTCCAACTGGAGAACAAACCCTGGAATGCAAGCGGGCGCAGAATGAGCCTTTCTGGTTCCGCTGTTTGGGGTTCGACCCTTTAAAAGGGTTTGAAATGGCGTGACCCATCTTCCTGTGCGTTGGCGTTCCGAACGAAGACACCCCCCCCCCCCCTCCCTCCTCGCTGTAACGCGTCAGCTGATGTCCATCCAGAGGGGCTCTTCTGACAGCCAGACCTAAAGAAAGAAAGAAAGAAAGAAAGAAAGAAAGAAAGAAAGAAAGAAAGAAAAAAAAACGACTTTTCCAGGACCAGCACACGAAGCAGTTCTCTCCCAACAACGAACCTCCTTCATCAACCCCTTCCTCCGCCAACGAACCTTCTTCATCAACCCCTTCCTCCGCCAACGAACCTCCTTCATCAACCCCTTCCTCCATCAACGAACCTTCTTCATCAACCCCTTCCTCCATCAACGAACCTCCTTCATCAACCCCTTCCTCCATCAACGAACCTCCTTCATCAACCCCTTCCTCCGCCAACGAACCTTCTTCATCAACCCCTTCCTCCGCCAACGAACCTCCTTCATCAACCCCTTCCTCCGCCAACGAACCTCCTTCATCAACCCCTTCCTCCGCCAACGAACCTTCTTCATCAACCCCTTCCTCCATCAACGAACCTTCTTCATCAACCCCTTCCTCCGCCAACGAACCTTCTTCATCAACCCCTTCCTCCATCAACGAACCTCCTTCATCAACCCCTTCCTCCGCCAACGAACCTCCTTCATCAACCCCTTCCTCCGCCAACGAACCTTCTTCATCAACCCCTTCCTCCATCAACGAACCTCCTTCATCAACCCCTTCCTCCGCCAACGAACCTTCTTCATCAACCCCTTCCTCCGCCAACGAACCTTCTTCATCAACCCCTTCCTCCATCAACGAACCTCCTTCATCAACCCCTTCCTCCGCCAACGAACCTCCTTCATCAACCCCTTCCTCCGCCAACGAACCTCCTTCATCAACCCCTTCCTCCGCCAACGAACCTCCTTCATCAACCCCTTCCTCCGCCAACGAACCTCCTTCATCAACCCCTTCCTCCGCCAACGAACCTTCTTCATCAACCCCTTCCTCCATCAACGAACCTTCTTCATCAACCCCTTCCTCCATCAACGAACCTTCTTCATCAACCCCTTCCTCCGCCAACGAACCTCCTTCATCAACCCCTTCCTCCGCCAACGAACCTTCTTCATCAACCCCTTCCTCCGCCAACGAACCTTCTTCATCAACCCCTTCCTCCGCCAACGAACCTCCTTCATCAACCCCTTCCTCCGCCAACGAACCTCCTTCATCAACCCCTTCCTCCATCAACGAACCTCCTTCATCAACCCCTTCCTCCGCCAACGAACCTCCTTCATCAACCCCTTCCTCCGCCAACGAACCTTCTTCATCAACCCCTTCCTCCGCCAACGAACCTTCTTCATCAACCCCTTCCTCCGCCAACGAACCTCCTTCATCAACCCCTTCCTCCATCAACGAACCTCCTTCATCAACCCCTTCCTCCGCCAACGAACCTCCTTCATCAACCCCTTCCTCCGCCAACGAACCTTCTTCATCAACCCCTTCCTCCGCCAACGAACCTTCTTCATCAACCCCTTCCTCCGCCAACGAACCTCCTTCATCAACCCCTTCCTCCATCAACGAACCTCCTTCATCAACCCCTTCCTCCGCCAACGAACCTCCTTCATCAACCCCTTCCTCCGCCAACGAACCTTCTTCATCAACCCCTTCCTCCATCAACGAACCTTCTTCATCAACCCCTTCCTCCATCAACGAACCTTCTTCATCAACCCCTTCCTCCGCCAACGAACCTCCTTCATCAACCCCTTCCTCCGCCAACGAACCTCCTTCATCAACCCCTTCCTCCGCCAACG
>JACYXH010000832.1:295000-305000 GCA_026745465.1 Lota lota
TGGGCTCTGTTGTTGCATACACACAAATATGTATCAACATACACACTGATACACACACACACACACACACACACATAACACACACATAATACACACACACATAACACACACACACACACACACATAATACACACACACACGCAAACACACATAACACACACACACACACACACACACACACATGTCGTGTGGTCGCCCCCCCCCCCCCCCTCCCAGCAGGAGACCACTTGTTTACAACTGCAAGGCCCCCGTCATCGTCATAACTGTCACTTGGTGTCCGTCCGTCTGTAAATATGCGGTGTGGCACGGCCGTCTCCGACCCCCCCCCCCCCAAAAAAAAACGCCTGCAATGGCCGACAGCCGTTTTATGCTCTCTGGTCGGCGCTTCGCAAATAACCCTCGGACGTCCCGTGATCACGGGGGCCCGGCTTCCTGCCCCGAGACCGGTCTCGGGCCGGCGACGCCGTCTGGGCGGGTTTCAAATCGACCTGGTTGGCTCCACCAGCGGCCCCTCGCCCGTTCTTCCAGGGCCCGTTGGTCCTGGAACAAGCCGTCTCCCTCCAACCAGTCAACTCCCAACGCCCTGCAGCGAACGGAGCCGTCTGCAGTGGCAGCCGTGCAACGCGTTGAGGCTGGACACCCAATGAGTCACTTCCTGACCGCCGCTGTACGAACATAATTACCTCGTTAACTCCTTCGTCCCGTCTCCTACACCCGTCAATCATCTCTGGCCACCGCGGTGGTTTGCGCCTTTGATTGGCTCGTTAACCACTCTGTCCCGCCTCCGACACCCGTCAATCATCTCTGGCCACCGCGGTGGTGGTGGCCTCCCGTCCGTCTTTGGCTCGTTGACCGTCTGGTTCTCGGACGCCCGTCAATCATCTCCTGCCTGCCGACGTTCTCAGCTGGTGGTCGTGTGTTTGGCGGGGTCCCACCATGTTTACCGTTCACTGATCCGTTCGGGGACCCTGTCCACAGCGTTGGGGGTGCAGATGGTTAGTGTGAATGGGGACGGGGGTGACGGGGGTGGACGGGGGGGGGACGGGGGGGAGACGGGGGGGGGGGGGGCGGGGGGTGACGGGGGGGGGACGGGGGGGGGGGGGGGGTGACCGGGGGTGGACGGGGGGGGGACGGGCGGGGGGGGGGGGGGGACGGGGGGGGGACGGGGGGGACGGGGGGGGGTACGGGGGGGACGTGGGGGGGGATGGGGGGGACGGGAGCACGTTCTCTGCTTCTTTATCCTAAATGTTTTAAGCGAGCTTCCATAAAGCGAGTCAGAGAACATTTCAGAGAATGTCCTAGTTTCCTAGTTTCCTAGTTGTCCTGCTTCCTAGTTTCCTAGTTGTCCTGCTTCCTAGTGACGCGGTCCAGCTGTCAGTAGTCCACGTCGGAGCGAGTGCTCGGTTGGTGATTGGGACGTAAAACCGCACATTTTCCGGAATTTGGACTGTTGTTGGTGTCAGAGAAGAAAGGAAAAGTACATTTCTGGTGGTGTAGCCAGGAGGTTTTCAAAGAAATTATTATATTTCCAACCGAGCTGGTCGACACATTCCACAAATTGAACAGCACATGACACTGACACATTTAGGTTGCTTTCAAATGATCAGGAACCATGAGTACATTCATGTGTTCATATGTGACAATGTATCTCAAACTAGCATATCTAATAATCAGTCTAACTAACTAACTATCTATCCCTATAGCAGTTTCTTGTATTTATCTTCCAGGGAATCCCGAGAACAGGTGTTTGTTGTGTGTGTGCGTGCGTTTGTGTGCGTGCGTTTGTGTGCGTGCGTTTGTGTGCGTGTGTACATAAGAGTGTGAGTGTGTTTGAGTGCGCTTGTGCATGTTCCTTCCTATTCGAGTTGAGATCTGTTTTCATGAACAGGTTGTGTTGCTCCTAGTAATGAGGGAAGAGAGCGAGTGGGAGAGAGAGAGGGGGAGAGAGAGGGGGGGAGAGAGAGAGAGAGGGAGAGGCGGAGGTGGAGGTGGAGGTGTAGACAGAGAGGATGTGGAGGGATGGAGAGAGAGAGAGGGAGAGGTGGAGGTGTAGACAGAGAGGATGTGGAGGGATGGAGAGAGAGAGAGGGAGAGGTGGAGGTGTAGACAGAGAGGATGTGGAGGGATGGAGAGAGAGAGAGGGAGAGGTGGAGGTGTAGACAGAGAGGATGTGGAGGGATGGAGAGAGAGAGAGGGAGAGGTGGAGGTGTAGACAGAGAGGATGTGGAGGGATGGAGAGAGGGAGAGGGAGAGGCGGAGGTATCGACAGAGAGGATGTGGAGGGATGGAGAGAGAGAGAGGGAGAGGTGGAGGTATAGACAGAGGATGTGGAGGGATGGAGAGAGAGAGAGGGAGAGGTGGAGGTGTAGACAGAGAGGATGTGGAGGGATGGAGAGAGAGAGAGGGAGAGGTGGAGGTACAGACAGAGAGGAAGAGCAGTGGAGGGACAGAACGAGGGATGAGTCATTTTCTCTTGTTTTTCTCTCAAACCGCTTAATTTCCCTGTATAACTGAATGCCAGGTAGTGGGTGGAAAAACAGCCTTTCCTCGCTTTCAGATGTCTATTCGGGTGATTTTTATAATCGTGTCCAACTTTGGTTTAAGCCGAAGCTTGTAGATCACTTGTGTGTCCGTGCTTGTGTGTTTGTGTGTGTGTGTGTGTGTGTTTGTGTGTGTATGCATGTGCGTGTGTGTGTGTGTATCCGTGCTTGTGTGTGTGTGTGTGCGTGCGTGTGTGTGTGTGTGTGTGTTTGTGTGTGTATGCATGCGCGTGTGTGTATCCGTGCTTGTGTGTGTGTGTGTGTGTGCGTGCGTGTGTGTGGGTGTATTCATGCTTGTGTGTGTGTGTGTGTGCGTGCGTGCGTGCGCGTGTGTGTGTGTGTGTATCCGTGCTTGTGTGTGTGTGCGGGTGTGTGTGTGTGTGTATCTGTGCTTGTGTGTGTGTGTGTGTGTGTGCGCGTGTGTGTGTATCCGTGCTTGTGTGTGTGTGTGTGTGTGTGTGCGCGTGTGTGTGTATCCGTGCTTGTGTGTGTGTGTGTGCGTGCGTGCGCGTCTGTGTGTATCCGTGCTTGTGTGTGTGTGTGTGTGTGTGTGTGTGTGTGCGCCTGTGTGTATCCGTGGGTCACTCTTTTCTCACTATTGTTTCCTAACCAACCAATATTGCTTTATTTCCTCTGCACCCCAAACGACCGCCCTAAATAGGGGGTTACGGTAAAGGACTGGCAACCACACGGCAACCAGCCTACACAACAGTGAACATTGTATTAGGACACACCGCCATAATGGACCGGTCGAATAGGACGGCTCTTGTTCCGTTTAGCGGAGTTTCTTTTTGTTTCTTGCAGTAATAACAAGACGAAGGCGACGCCGCTCTGTTTTCTTTCCATCCCTGGCAGAGGGACCAACCGGGGAACGGTGTGTCTCTCTTGATAGGGCTGACTCTCCCGTCCCCGCTGCCTGGCCACAAGCCTCCGCCGCTGGTCGCCTTTCCGCCGTCTGGGGCCTCAGATGAGATGAAGTCTCTTTTCCACGCTCACAAATAAAACGCTTGTTCTACTGCAATGTCTGACCACAGCAGGCGTGAGTCATGGACGTGGGGACAGACAGACAGCATGAGACAATGATCGAGGGCCCATGGTTATGTATACCTGGGTGGCTCTTTTTCGCTCATGGGCTCTCTCCCTCTCGTTCTCTCCCTCTCTCCCTGCCTCTCGCTCTCTGCTCTCCCTCTCTCCGTCTCTCTCTCTCTCTCTGTCTGTCTGTCTGTCTCTCTCTCTCTCTCTCTCTCTCTCTCTCTCTCTCTCTCTCTCTCTCTCTCTCTCTCTCTCTCTCTCTCTCTCGTTCTCTCTCTCGTTCTCCCCCTCTCTCTCCCCCCCTCTCTCTCGTTCTCCCCCCCCTCTCTCTCTCTCCCCCTATATCTCCCTGACTCTGTGTCTCCTATTCCCGATGTGCAACCAGAGAACATTGTCTCCTAAGAGGCTCGTTTGTGTTTCTCTTCGGATTAGCCAGAAGGCATTTCGCTATGTGTGTATGTTGTGGTTAGGGCTGGCGTGAGTGTGTGTGTGTATGTGTGTTTGTGTGTGTGCATGTGTGTGTGTGTGGGAGGGGGGGGGGGGGGGGGGGGGGGGGTGTCACATTTGTGTGGGCCTACGGATTGATTTACAGCTACAACCTTGGCTGTCTAGACCTGATAGGACAAGCATGTCTGAACTATTATGTATGCTCTATTATAGATCCTGTCGTACCTGGGACACTATCTATTATAGATCCTGTCTTACCTGGGACACTATCTATTATAGATCCTGTCTTACCTGGGACACTATCTATTATAGATCCTGTCTTACCTGGGACACTTTCTATTATAGATCCTGTCTTACCTGGGACACTATCTATTATAAATCCTGTCTTACCTGGGACACTACTGCTCTTTCATAGATCCTGTCTTACCCGGGATTCTACGGCTCTATCATAGATCCTGTCTTACCCGGGACATTACTGCTCTATCATAGATCCTGTCTTACCCGGGACACTACTGCTCTATTATAGATCCTGTCTTACCCGGGACACTACTGGTCTATTATAGATCCTGTCTTACCCGGGACACTACTGCACAATCATAGATCCTGTCTTACCCGGGACACTACTGCTCTATCATAGATCCTGTCTTACCCGGGACACTACTGGTCTATTATAGATCCTGTCTTACCCGGGACACTACTGCTCTATCATAGATCCTGTCTTACCCGGGACACTACTGCTCTATTATAGATCCTGTCTTACCCGGGACACTACTGTCAGGTCTGTGGGTGCTGGCTTCCTGCCAACGCCCTCCTCTCTTGGTCTCTCCCAGTGTCACCCCAGAAGACTGACTGACTAAATGACAATAACAATAATAACGTTACATAATTGGCTCCTTTCAGGGGGGAATATGACTCCATTGTATCGCGAAGGAAGCGTCCTGATAAGGTGACGACAAACGATATCGTTTACGGTAACTTTTCATCTGCCCTACCTTTTCCAACATCTGAGGAACTCTGTTCTGCACGCGGCCCTGAGGAATGTCCGTTGCAGGCGGGCGGGGGGGGGCAGGGGGGGGGGGGGGGGGGGGGGGGGCGTCCTCAACGCACGCAGAAGGCGGAAGACTCGAGTTGCATTCCAGCGGGGTTTATCCTGGACTACAGTCCCTGGCCTTCCTGTGGCCCCACTCCCCGTAGGGCCCCCCCACCCCCCCCCACCCCCCCCGTAGAGACGCGGCTCCTGAGCTTTCGACTGAGGACCTTGTGTTTCCCCCTCCAGAGCGATTGTGATGGGGGGGCTTCCTGAGAGGCTAACTGTGGGACGGTCGTGCCGGTGGGGTTTGGTGCTGCTGAGGCCTCTGGTCCAGGGTCGCCTTGTAAGGTCCGGCTGGCTGCCACGACCTTTGCACCCGTGCACCGTACCGCTCCATCGTTGCCAAGGTCTGCGGGAATATCGCCCATAAATGTCCCGGGGTGGTTGTTGCCATGGGAACTGCGTGATGGGGTTACGTTTATCCGAGGGCAAGGATCTGAAAATGGGAAAGTTCCACCCGGCTGCGACCGGCTGTGCCCAGTGTACAACTCCTGCATTGCTTTAAACCACAGGGATGCTGTTGCTATGGTAACGGCACCCATTGCTCTCCCTGGGCGTCATCGCTGAAGAGCGGTCCCTGCGCCGTGTTCAGGGCCAGGGCCGGTCCGCTCTGACGTCCCCGCATGGCCCCGAGAGTGCAGGGGGCCGCACAACTGGACCCCCCCCCCCCCCCCCCCCACCCCCGTTCCGTAGCTCACTGCCGGCTCCTGGTGTTGGAGACATTTCGAAACGTTATTTGAGTCAAACCCCACGACCTTCGCCGTCCGTGAAGGAGAGAGTTGGCCCGGGTCACGAGCTCATCACGCCGGCCAAAAAGACCACATGCCTGGGGAGGATGGGATTAGCGGGGGGGGGGGGGGGGGGTGGGGAGCCGAAGGGTCTGGGTTTGAGGCCCACCCAGCGTCCGCGGCCAACGTCCTGACCTCCTGCCTGCTCCTTCATGACGTGCATCTGAAATTCCCCGCGAGTCGCCTTGGACAGCTGGCGTCCGTTGAACGACTTCCTGTTGAACCCGTAAACGGTTTTTCCTCAACGCAGCCGGCCCCCGTTTGCCTGGCGTTTTCTGCACAGAACCTATTGATTCAGAGCAGACGGGCTTTGTTCTGTACACTTGCGTCGTTGCGGTACGTTGGGGACAAAAGGGGCTTGCTCTAGGGGGGGGGGGGGGGGGGGGGGGGGGGGACTGGGTAGACCGGTCTGAGGTTACAAGCGAGCGATAAGCCACCGGCGGCCGTGGTTCACGGTGATGTATGAACAGCTAGGGGGGGCGAAACTATGGTTACCAAAGGCGGTAACTATGGACTACCTAGTAAGATATCGCAAAATAAACACACGGCAACCTAAAATGCGCACGTTTACTGAAAACCAATTATCATCCACCCGCCAAGCAATATACTGTACGTCGTTCCTCATGGACAGCAAAATGGTTGCCAAGCAACACAGGCTAGCATACTTTGAGATCGGCGGCGCATCACAGGTGTGTGTTTATAGTGTGTTCACCAACGGCTTCGAGCCAATCAGAATCAGAAAGGAACGCAACTATCCATTTTAGAATTATAATGATTCATTATGTGCCTTAGCAGTGAGCTTCCTCTGAGCTTCCTCAGAGCTTCCTCAGAGCTTCCTCTGAGCTTCCTCAGAGCACTGGAACCAGGAAGCCTATTAATAAGATGGCGTTGATCAAAAGACAGTGAAAACATTTCCCAGAATGGAAGCGGGGGGGGGGGGGGGGGGGGGGGGGGAGGAGATCTTCGCGGTGTGCAGCGTGGCGGTTAATAAGCCGGAGTACACGGTGTTAGCGACCCGCTTGTTTTCAAACACAAGCACTAATATAGTCGAAGGTATTGAAAATGGTTTTTGGGAAGGACCGGATCTGGGTTTTTAACGATCTGTGCTCGTTTGGCCTTCCTGTTATTCAGCTTCTCCTGAGTTACATTTTGTCAACAATTGTATGCTCTCACTAAAATACCTCTTGTACATTTTATTAACAATAAATGTTCTAAAATAGTTCATTGTAATGCAGAAATGTGCTCTATAAATAAAAACGAATTATAAAAAAAAAATATTATCTGCATCTGATAACGGAAATGAATTGATTCGATTTTTGGGGTAATTGATTGAACCATTCAATACAAATACCAATCATTTACGTCGTACAGGGTCAGAAAGATTTGGATCAGCTTTGGTCAGACAGAGCAAGCTGTTGTACTTGTGAAAGGAATGTGTCTTACCTCACCAATAACCAATTGATTGATTACTATTTGACGGTTTGAAACTGATTATTAATTAACAATTTGAAACAATTGTTTCCCCGGGGTGGCCCTTATCACAACGAATAAAACGACCGTCACTTCTGATAATGCTGGTTTTAGTTCTGGACTGGAGGGCCCCTCCTCTTATGGCTGATCTAGTTTTGAGTCCAGAGACATGTCCCCCTCACCAGGGGCCGCAGAGCAGCCTGCGTTAGCCTCCTCTCCGACACGGTGTTACCATGCATTATTAAGGCTTCCCATACGGTGAGCGACTCCTTGGCGTGGCTCCTGTTTCACGCGCTGTGCGTTGTGCTCAACACACCTTGAGGAGGAATCTTCATGGCCCGTCCTCGTCTCATCGTAGACGAGCTGATAGGTAAATGGTAAATGGCTATCCTGAAAAGGATCAACATGGGAGGTATTTTTTAGTCTGATGGCGGACATTTCCTGTCCCTTGAAGATAATCAGAGAACAGCATTCCTGTGTCATGGGACCACAGCTAACTAACCAGCCTCACTCATCTCTGCCCTGTCCCTGCTGAGCCTCCTCGTTGCTATGGTCACATGACTGGAGATAAGCGCGGGATTGGCCCCAATCCAATGTTTGGTTTGCGTGCTTTGCTGTCATTCGCTGTTGAAACATGATTGGTATTTTATAGCTGTCTTCGCATAGTCATGCTAGTATATTTAGCCTTCCTTCCTTCCTTCCTTCCTTCCTTCCTTCCTTCCTTTCCTTCATTCTTCCTTCCTTCCTTAAATCCTTTATTCTCTCATTCTCTCCCTCTCTTTCTTTCTCTCTCTCTCTCCCTCTCTTTCTTTCTCTCTCTCTCTCTCTCTCTCTCTCTCTCTCTCTCTCTCTCTCTCTCTCTCTCTCTCTCTCTCTCCTCTCTCTCTCTCTCTCTCTCTCTCAGTCCCATATATATGTGTGTGTGTGTGTGTGTGTGTGTGTGTGTGTGTGTGTGTGTGTGCGCGCGCGCGCGCGCACACGCGCGTGGAGTTTGCCCCACTGACCCCTCTAGTTAACCATTAACCCTTTTAGTGTGCACCCGTTCGGCCCCATAACCTGCCTCATTCAACCGGCGGCCATCTTTGTTCCAAACGCTGCTTGGGTCAGGGCACCTGAATCCGGAATTCCCCTTTCCGTTCCTTCACCCAGCTGGCGTTCAGAGCCAAGATGGAGCCAAGATGGCCGCTAGGTGAAGAAGGCCCCGTAAACCCGCCCCGGCCGTCCACAGAGCGACAAGCAGAGTGACAGGCAAAGGGGGAGGGGTTGGGGTTGGGGGGGCTGTATACCTTTGGACCGGGGGAGGTTTACTGGGTCAGATGTGAGGAGTGTAGCAGGGTAAAGGCCATGTCAGAAGAAGCACTCTCGGATGGGAAATGGAGGCATTTAGCTCAACAGCCGGAAAGGTCAGTCATGTGGATGCTAGCTAATGGGCTAACATGCTAACCAACGGCGGTTGGACGACATATCTTCGCACTTTCGTTCTTTCTCCCTTTTTAATTGATCTCTTTCTTGCTGTTGTTGTTTAATCTCTTCCTTCACTCGTTTATGTCGATGTATTTATTTCGTTTACATTTATTTGTCTATTTTCTTGTCCTGTTGGATGATTTAGCGTGCTGGTCCACTTCGAGCCTTGATGTCTAGGACAAGGTCACTGGAGACGGTTGTGTGTTCCCAGTGGGCCACCGTCCACCATGTCGCTGTTGATTGGTTCACTGACTCAGGAGAGGCCTGTCGTGTCCACGCTGCAGACGGCAGACAACCAGAAAGACTCACAGAAAGTTAGGCCTTGTGATTTGCGTTGTCAGCGTTGGCCTCTTAATGATGCCTATTTCCCACAATGCCTTGGGGAAAGTTTTTCCTGTGGGTTTCCGTCGACTGACTTCGGTCAATTGACCGCCAACTTAAAAATTCAATCTAAATGATGAAGTTCAGATAGAAGACATCAAATGGTGAGGTCCAGGTTACGATTAGGTATTCGGTTTTTCAACTTTGAGGCAACGCACCATTTGAGATGGCTAAGTTCCCTTTGAGGTTTATGGCTCATGGTTAAGTGTTTGGTGTTGTTAAAGATGTGGGAGGGGGAAGCAATGCATCGTGGGTAGCGAAACAGATAGTGTAAACGTGTGTTGGGTCACGTTGTGTTGTTGCAATTGGGTACATCTTGTCACTGTTGTTGTTGACGTTGTTGTTTGAGTGTAGTCGTGTAGAGGGCTAGTGGGGCCTTTCTGTCAGAAAGATAAGCTGGTATGTGTAAACACACACACACACACACACACACACACACATGCACCCACACATACGCACGCAGGCAAACACACGCGCGCACATACGCAGAAAACACACATGTACCCTCAGTCACTCACTCACTCAAATCTATAAAGACTGTGTTAATAAAAGGAAATAAATGTTTGTATTGCAGTGTAAAACCAAATCAACAAGCAGTCAAACCACCATGGCACTCCGTCCTCCTTGTAACCCGCGTAGACACGTCACTGTGGTCAATGCAGGAGTGTGGGTAGGCCCTAGGAGCTCTGTTTAGTGTTTCTATTAAGCTAAAGCACTGCTGTATAACTCCAGATCAACCACACAGAATTAGGACATCAACATCAGCAATGTTGTTTTGGTGGAGGAGG
>JACYXH010000832.1:320000-322500 GCA_026745465.1 Lota lota
GTTTTAGTGGAGTACACGATACTCTGTGTGTTTTGATGAGTACACGATACTCTGTGTTTTAATGACTACACGATACTCTTGTGTTTTAGTGGAGCACATGATACTGTGTGTTTTAATGATTACATGATACTGTGTGTTTTGATGACTACACGATACTCTTGTGTTTTAGTGGAGTACACGATACTCTGTGTGTTTTGATGAGTACACGATACTCTGTGTTTTAATGAGTACACGATACTCTTGTGTTTTAGTGGAGTACACGATACTCTGTGTGTTTTGATGAGTACACGATACTCTGTGTGTTTTAATGAGTACACGATACTCTGTGTGTTTTAATGACTACACGATACTCTTGTGTTTTAGTGGAGTACATGATACTCTGTGTTTTAATGAGTACACGATACTCTGTGTGTTTTAATGAGTACACGTGTTGTGTTACTTGTGTACTTGTGTTTTCGGTCCATGCATTTGTGAGCCCCTCTGCTGTCACTGACCGTCCGTCCTCTGTCCGTCCGTCCCCCCCCCCCCCCCCCCCCCCCCCCCATAGTGATGGAGGCCATGACAGTGACCACATCGGGGGCGGGGGCCGAGGAGTTTGACCGTAACGCCCCTCGAATCTGCGGCGTCTGCGGAGACAAAGCCACCGGCTTCCATTTCAACGCCATGACCTGCGAGGGCTGCAAGGGCTTCTTCAGGTGGGTCCCCACACACACACACACACACTGTGGGGGTCCCCACACACACACACACACACAGTGGGGGTCCCCACACACACACACACACACACACTGTGGGGGTCCCCACACACACACACACACACACACACACACACACACACACACACACACTGTGGGGGTCCCCACACACACACACACACACACACACACACTGTGGGGGTCCCCGCACACACACACACACACACACTGTGGGGGTCCCCGCACACACACACACACACACACACACACTGTGGGGTCCCCGCACACACACACACACACACACTGTGGGGTCCCCGCACACACACACACACACACTGTGGGGGTCCCCACACACACACACACACACACACTGTGGGGGTCCCCGCACACACACACACACACTGTGGGGGTCCCCGCACACACACACACACACACACACACACTGTGGGGGTCCCCGCACACACACACACACACTGTGGGGGTGTGTGGGGAGGGGGCCTTCTGTGTGTCTGTGTGTGTTTGTGTGTGTGTGTGTGTTGTTGTGGGGAGGGGGCCTCCTGTGTGTGTGTGTGTGTGTGTGTGTGTGTGTGTGTGTGTGTGCGGGGACCCCCACAGTGTGTGTGTGTGTGTGTGTGTGTGTGTGTGCATTTCTGACAAATGTATAGAGGGAGAGACAGAGAGAGCAACAGAAAGAGAGAGAGCGAGAAAGAGAGCACCAGATTGACAGAGACAAAGAAAGAGAGGTGATGGAGAGTGCAAGGCGTGCAGTGTGTTCCTGATGCTATTAAAACATGTTACAACTGCTCTTTCTTCGTCATTCAGGATGTGAATTAGAGTCGCCAGAGGCCCAGCTTAACGAGAACACGTCTCAATGTCTACACGTTTCTCCATATCTGTTTGTTTATAGGATTTATCCTCAATCTGCATAACTTCCATACCTTGTTTTACCTCTTTACCTCGTTTGGTTTTATCTGGACGAATAGATTTACCAGCTGGGATCAAAGATCATGTTTGATTTAGCAGAACGTTGGCGTCCGATGAAAGGAGAATGCTTACGACGGTTTTGTAGCTGTCAATCAAGATCGATATTGATGCGTATCGATGCTCTCTCTCTCTCCCTCTCCCTCTCTCCCTCTCTCCCTCGCTCTCTCTCTCTCTCTCTCTCTCTCTCTCTCTCTCTCTCTCTCTCTCTCTCTCTCTCTCTCTCTCTCTCTCTCTCTTCGTCCCACATTTCACATCCTGTTTTGTCTGTTCTGCAACAAAAGAGTTGTGTGTTATATTAATGTTTATCACTAGGTAATCCACAGGTAGTTTGTGTGTTATATTAATGTTTATCACTAGGTAATACACAGGTAGTTTGTGTGTTATGTTAATAGGTTTATCACTAGGTAATCCACAGGTAGTTTGTGTGTTATGTTAATAGGTTTATCACTAGGTAATCCACAGGTAGTTTGTGTGTTATGTTAATAGGTTTATCACTAGGTAATCCACAGGTAGTTTGTGTGTTATGTTAATAGGTTTATCACTAGGTAATGCACAGGTAGTTTGTGTGTTATGTTAATAGGTTTATCACTAGGTAATCCACAGGTAGTTTGTGTGTTATGTTAATAGGTTTATCACTAGGTAATCCACAGGTAGTTTGTGTGTTATGTTAATAGGTTTATCACTAGGTAATACACAGGTAGTTTGTGTGTTATGTTAATAGGTTTATCACTAGGTAATACACTGGTAGTTTGTGTGTTATGTTAATAGGTTTATCACTAGGTAATACACAGGTAGTTTGTGTGTTATGTTAATAGGTTTAT
>JACYXH010000832.1:332500-335000 GCA_026745465.1 Lota lota
TCTCGCTTGCTCTCTCTCTCTCCTTCTCTTTCTCTCTCCCTCTCTCCTTTTCTCCCTCTCTCTCCCTCTCTCTTTCACTCTCTCTCTCTCTCTCTGTCTCTCTCTCCTCTCTCTCTCTCTGTCTCTCTCTCCCTCTCTCCTTCTCTCTCACTCTCTCTCTCCTTCTCTCTTTCTCTCTGTCTCTCTCTCCCTCTCTACTTTTCTCCCTCTCTCTTTCACTCTCTCTCTCTTGCTCTCTCTCCTCTCTCTCTCTGTCTCTCTCCATCTCTCTCACTCTCTCCTTCTGTCTCCTCTCTCTCCTCTCTGTCTCTCACACTCCTTCTCTCTCTCCCTCTCCCTCTCGTTCTCTTGCGCGCGCGACACACCACAGCAAAACAGCCAGTTGTTTTTCCTCACACGTTTCCTTTCCCCACGGTGGGCCAATGGCATTCTCCTAAGCCCGACCCGACAGCCAATGAACAGAAGCCTTTCTTTGTGAGGCCATCCACGGGTTACAGCCCCCCTCTTCGCGGTGTTGCTGCTGCATTGTGGGCCATGCGTCTCCATGTAGCTCTCTGAATGTGTTGTGTTGTTCTGAGAACCCAGATACAGCCGGTCAACACTAGGGAGAAGGGGATGGAGAGAGGGGGAGACAGACAGTGGGAGAGGAGGAGGTGGAGAGAGGGGGAGACAGACAGTGGGAGAGGAGGAGGTGGAGAGAGAGGGGAGAGGAGGAGGTGGAGAGAGAGGGGAGAGGAGGAGGTGGAGAGAGGGGGAGACAGACAGTGGGAGAGGAGGAGGTGGAGAGAGAGGGAGACAGATAGTGGGAGAGGAGGAGGTGGAGAGAGAGGGAGACAGAGAATGGGAGAGGAGGAGGTGGAGAGAGAGGGGAGAGGAGGAGGTGGAGAGAGAGGGAGACAGATAGTGGGAGAGGAGGAGGTGGAGAGAGAGGGAGACAGAGAATGGGAGAGGAGGAGGTGGAGAGAGAGGGGAGAGGAGGAGGTGGAGAGAGGGGGAGACAGACAGTGGGAGAGGAGGAGGTGGAGAGAGGGGGAGACAGACAGTGGGAGAGGAGGAGGTGGAGAAAGGGGAGACAGACAGTTGGAGAGGAGGAGGTGGAGAGAGAGGGAGACAGAGAATGGGAGAGGAGGAGGTGGAGAGAGAGGGGAGAGGAGGAGGTGGAGAGAGGGGGAGACAGATAGTGGGAGAGGAGGAGGTGGAGAGAGGGGGAGACAGACAGTGGGAGAGGAGGAGGTGGAGAGAGGGGGAGACAGACAGTGGGAGAGGAGGAGGTGGAGAGAGGGGGAGACAGACAGTGGGAGAGGAGGAGGTGGAGAGAGGGGGAGACAGACAGTGGGAGAGGAGGAGGTGGAGAGAGAGGGAGACAGAGAATGGGAGAGGAGGAGGTGGAGAGAGAGGGGAGAGGAGGAGGTGGAGAGAGGGGGAGACAGACAGTGGGAGAGGAGGAGGTGGAGAGAGGGGGAGACAGACAGTGGGAGAGGAGGAGGTGGAGAAAGGGGAGACAGACAGTTGGAGAGGAGGAGGTGGAGAGAGAGGGAGACAGAGAATGGGAGAGGAGGAGGTGGAGAGAGAGGGGAGAGGAGGAGGTGGAGAGAGGGGGAGACAGATAGTGGGAGAGGAGGAGGTGGAGAGAGAGGGAGACAGAGAATGGGAGAGGAGGAGGTGGAGAGAGAGGGGAGAGGAGGAGGTGGAGAGAGGGGGAGACAGACAGTGGGAGAGGAGGAGGTGGAGAAAGGGGAGACAGACAGTTGGAGAGGAGGAGGTGGAGAGAGAGGGAGACAGAGAATGGGAGAGGAGGAGGTGGAGAGAGAGGGGAGAGGAGGAGGTGGAGAGAGAGGGAGACAGAGAATGGGAGAGGAGGAGGTGGAGAGAGAGGGGAGAGGAGGAGGTGGAGAGAGGGGGAGACAGACAGTGGGAGAGGAGGAGGTGGAGAGAGGGGGAGACAGACAGTGGGAGAGGAGGAGGTGGAGAAAGGGGAGACAGACAGTTGGAGAGGAGGAGGTGGAGAGAGAGGGAGACAGAGAATGGGAGAGGAGGAGGTGGAGAGAGAGGGAGACAGAGAATGGGAGAGGAGGAGGTGGAGAGAGGGGGAGACAGACAGTGGGAGAGGAGGAGGTGGAGATAGGGAGCGAGAGTGAACACACACAGCGTCTTGGCGGTGTGTGTGCGCTTGATTACTTCTGTTCGGCCACCTGAGCTGCGTGGCTCCGCCTCCCAGGTAAGGTAGCGCAGATGTTTGATAAAAAGCTCAGGTGACTGAAGGCCCTCAGCTCTTCAAAGAGGGCCTGATTCACCCACAGATACGCTGCTCATACACTACACTGGGGGGGGGGGGGGGGGTATTATGTTATGCTGTCGGTTTGTAAAGGAAAGCAGCCCGCATAGAGGCCGAGAGGGGGAGGGCGGGTAGGAGACAGAGACAGAGAGGGAAAGAGACAGAGGGGGAGAGAGAGGGAGAGAGAGACAGAGACCGAGACAGAGGGGGACAGAGAGGGAGAGG
>JACYXH010000832.1:350000-365000 GCA_026745465.1 Lota lota
CTATGTCATTGTTCACGACGGGTTGAAATGCTACTTTGGCGTGCTAGCCATGCTAATTTTGACTCAACATTCCTGAATGGTAGCGTCTCCTGCGTCTCCTTTGCCAATGTACTCCCCGCTATTTCATCACAAACCAAGTCAAAGCTAAACCGGATTCCCCGGTAAACCGTGGACACCTGCGAGTCTCTTTGACCCGTGACCTCTCACCCCACCGGCTTGCCACTTGGCTAGTTTTCATTTCTACCCATGACTCCTCAGTGGAGGGAGACAGGAACTCAAGGTTCTTTTGGGTGCACGCCCAGGAGATTAAGACCAGTACTCTGAGTACGTGGGTATATTTAATTTATGTTATTTGATCACTGTCCCGCAAGGCCCAAACCAGGAAGCGTTCTCTCTGTCCATTCTGAGGTGACTGTGGATTGCCTGTCATCATCTATTATCTTCTGGTCATATGAAAAGCTTAAGTATATAGGTTATTCTGATACGCTTGTGTATGCATTCTCCATCTGGCGGAAATCTGTCCTCACATAGAGTTGCTTTTATTTCATTTTATGATTATTTTTCATTCTATTTAATGTCAGTTTGTTTGTTTGCTAGCTAGCTTGCTACGCTGGTCCGTCTTTATTATAGCTGGTTGGGGCATGCTAATGCAAATGCTAACTGGACCCGTTGCAGATAACAGTGTGTCCCCCTCTCTCCCTCCTACGGAGACCTGTGGAGATCCACTGTGTTCGGGAACCCCCTTCTGGAAGTTATTTTGGGGCTGGAAGGGAGACAGGAGAAGACGCATATCTCCACCACCGCCATTTTTGTTTTCCTAAATGAACAGCAGCGTTCCGTAAAGACAAGACCGACGCTCGGCCGTGCAAGCGGAAGGCAAGGGGGTGCGGTCAGAGTGAAGTCGTTTGATTGGACGACGACGAGTTAGCGATATCAAATATCAACATCAAACGGACACTGCCTCAAGTGACGGACACATGAACTGTCCAATGGCATCTGGTCGCAGTGACGGACGACGTGCCTCTTACACCATAACTAGCCATTGGATCGGAAATGCCTCCACTTCTGAAATAGCCAATAACACGAGGAGAACTCCTCATAGCTTTAACCCAGCAGCCAATCAGGCTCCATGTTTAGGATGACCAGTGCACCAAGGGCTGTTGGGAATAGGGGGTTTAGCCACCAGCTGCTTTAGTGACGGACTTCAGACTGTGAACAAAAAGATTCCCACGTCCCGCTCTGCCAATCATGAAACAGCTCCGTAGTCCAAACCTTTAGACATCCTAGATCCCCCGGAATCTGTACAGAAAGACAGAGATTTTTCAGAAATGCCAAGTTTGTGTGACGACCGAACGCAGAGCTTGTGACTCACTGCGTTTAGCAAAAGACGAGGAAGTGGACTTTACAAAATCCCAAGAGTGTTGTCACAACCTCTACTACAGGAGGGGCTCAGAGGCATCGCCTCGCGTTTTGGGGGTTCAGGAAGCTGACGTCGGCGGACATTTTGGATCCATTCAGCCATTCGATGACAAGCTTGGCCCCTTCTTCTGGTCTGGTTCTTCTGTATCTCTGTTCTTAAAGTGGCGTTCAGGTGCCGATCACATTTTATCTCCACACCAAACAAACCAAAAGGGGCGTTGTGACTTTAGCATGTTGTGCTCAACGTTGGCTCAAACGAACCCCAAAATGGTGGCGTACGTGTGCGGTCTCCTACAGCCCCTCATCTCAACCCAGGCCAGAAGCTCCGCCTCCTTAGCCTTTAGCACAGCTAGCTCTGTGCTGGGCCTTTGGATCAGATACCTCAGATTCACAGCTAACCTTCGACAATAGAAACAATGGAACCAAACAAGCATACTTACACACACACACACACACACACACACACACACACACACACACACACACACACATACACATACACATACACACATACATACATACATACATACATACATACATACATACATACATACACACAAACACACACACACATCTGAAATGTATTACACACAAACAAACACACAGCCTCGCTCTTGCCTCAATAACCGCCGAAGTGTTTTTCATTCAGATTATATCATAAAGGAAAATAACTGCCAGATTTTTGTTTCGGTTTTGTTTGTTTTGTTTAGGTATAGTTTTACCTTGTGTACAGATGATTGTTTGAAACAGGTTTGCTGCTGTCAGTCGCCATCCAGTGTACCCATTGGGTCCTAGAGGCGTCCAACTTACCTGTTGCCTTGTCTCCTCTCCCATTGGTCTGTCTTCTATTGTCCCGCCCCCTCTCCACCAACCGCACTGACAGTAGTACACGCGCAAAACACTACCTCCTCCTACACATAGAAACATGGAAAGTAGAGCATTTTCTTGGTTTAAATGTCTACACTAAATTGTGTGTTAATATAAATATATTAATTTTTATCTCTTCTTAATCTCTGACAAATGCTGGATGACGTTCTTTCCGTACCTCAACACAAATATAAAAAAGATCACACGGACAAATGTTGACCGTCGTGGGAGAAACAACCGCCTCACTCCCACATCTGTTCTAGTTAACCTAGTTAACCTAGTTAATCTAGTTATCCTTTCCCACCCTGACACAAACCCAGCGATGACATGACTTTATCTCATTCTCAATTAAATGTCAGACGCCCCCTTGCTCCGCTAATTTTCGTGTCTCTTACGAACGGTCCCTAACACAAAGTTAGACGTCCATTCTGATTTGTTTCTTAAATCAGAACCATGTCAAATGTATCCCATAATAAAAATACAAATGTTACCATTCCCTTGTGCGAGCATTAGAATACACACATAAGGTTTTGCAGCAACTTTTACCCAACTTAATATTTTGTTTGTCGTTTTTGTTGACACGATGCCAACTCAATAAAATCGCAACCACTTTAAAATCGATTTAATCCAAAATATGAATTAATAACATTGGTCTTATGCCTGTACACTAGAGATGCAATATAGACTGATTCATGCAGGTGAACATTTTCCAAAGGTCTGTAAATGTCAAATTGAAACACCAACTTGACGATCACTACACTTACATTCTGAGATAATGTGTCTGAGATAATTATGACTGATCTACACAGAAATCATCCAGCAAGTCATATTTAACTAAATGTCTAGGACATTGCCACAGAACACAAAATCATGTTCCAGTAACTATAGTGAAAGTCAATAAAATAATAGAAAATAATAAGATTATTTTTTATTTCTGATCAGTGTCCCATTTATAAAATCACCGTGTTTGGCTTCTTACAACCATACGATCTTTGTCGCTATCAAGCGGTTGTTGTGTGAATGGCCGGTTCCACATATCAGAACCTTAAATGGGCGGTATTTCTGTCTCCCTGCTCTTGTATATAGAGGGGAGCCAATTACGCATGAACAACTTATAACAGCAGTCAATGGACAACGCTTTTAACATCACAGCCCGGAAGAATCAATGCGCGGCCGATATCTGCAATAGTAAGATGCATAGAGACTTATTCACGTACAGAAGTCGCGCTTAATTTCCGGCTGCTCGTTGGCTCCCTCTGTTGGCCAGCTACCACTAATCACAATAACCTTTTCAATAGCGATGACTTGTGTGGCGTTTCTTGTCTTGTCTCGCATGTGTAAATCGCCTATTGGAAATCGCTGTGAGTGACACAGTTTTATTTCCATCGTATTTCCAAACCTGTCATATATACCTGTCACTCTAACTTCTGCTCTGCTTCCTTAACAACATGCATGTACAAAACTGTACATAACTTCACAGAGGAAGTGTATAAAATCCACCGTGAAAGATCAGCTTCATCACACACTGCTTTTATGCAGCGTCATTTCATTGCAGGCCATTGATGAAATGGATTTTAGGATAAATCATATGCAAGATCATGTACATTAACTTTCGATTGCTCACGACGCTAGATGCATGAGCAGCTTTGATTGGCCTGTAGCTGAGCCAAAGTGTGCATATGTTTCTAGCTCACACCCATTGGTGATTCAAATGGTTGGATATCCCTTTGGAATCTAAAGTGTGGTGATCTTCAAGGAAGGGGGAGAGACGGGTTGTATTCGCTGTGGACTGGTTGTTGGAAAAAATACCTCCATAAACGCAACCGCCAAAGTATTCCCCATCCAAGCGTCCTGGTCTTGAAGAGTTCCCTTCGTCCGGAGGAATGTCCGAAAACTCTGGAGACCCCGGCTCGTACGGATGACCGAGGGGAGACCACCAGATCTGACCCTTTGCTAAGGAATCAACCAAAACAATGACACCCAAATGCTGCTCCTGATTGGCTCAATTTGGTACAATGTGATGTAGTTTCCTGTAGAAGGCGTCCCTTTCAGCCAATCGGATACAGCGATAAGAAGCTCTGTTTTCGCAGAGATTTAAGTGTCCCTGAGCATAGTTGTTCCTCCCTTAAGCAGCTGAAGTAGAATCAGACATGGAGGAAGTACAGTGAAACGCAGCGAGCTGATTGGTCGTTGATGGAAACGCTTCTCTTGTCTCTCTGATGCTCTATCTGCTACCTCTTAATATGTGCTTGCTGAAACACACACACACACACACACACACACGCACTTAGACATGCAACTCCATTCACAGAGACAATGCACTCACACGGAAGGATGCAAGCATCTGAGAAACCGCACACACACACACACACACACACACACACACACACAAAATACGTATGCTAGTTCACACACACACACACACAGAAACAGGCAAAACGCACACTTTGTGCACACTTTTCTTCACCAGCAGTTTTTAGCCAATGGCACACGTGTAATTTGTCTCTTTAATGCTCACTAGACGTCTAGCAGATTGCATATACTTTGCCGTCACTAAAGTAACGTGTGCACCTGTACAGGTGTGTGACATGCGTCCGTGCAAATGCTGAAGTAAAAAAAAGAAAAAGAAAAAATAAAGTACAAAAACAAAATCCATAAAAATCAGACAAAAGGTGAACGCACTTATTTGCTCTGCTCAGTTGTAACCTTGGTGTGCCTAAACCCACCGCCTTATGTTGGGACAGTGTCAGGGGTTTTAAAATAACACATTTCCTGCTAACGTGAGACCGCTTCGATGGGCTTTCGTGACACAACCACACTTCTGTTCTCGTTCGTCAGCGGCCCCCCCGATAGAAACCAGATGCCCCCCCCCCCCCCCCCCCCGGGAAACTCGCGTTGTTAGGACGGCGGGAGCCGTTCCAGTTCTAGTCGTTCTAGTTCTAGCCGTTGTAGTTCTAGTCGTTCTAGTTCTAGCCGTTGTAGTTCTAGCCGTTCCAGTTCTAGTCGTTCTAGTTCTAGTCGTTCTAGTTCTAGCCGTTCTAGTTCTAGCCGTTCTAGTTCTAGTCGTTCTAGTTCTAGCCGTTCTAGTTCTAGCCGTTGTAGTTCTAGCCGTTCTAGTTCTAGCCGTTCTAGTTCTAGCCGTTCTAGTTCTAGCCGTTCTAGTTCTAGCCGTTCTAGTTCTAGCCGTTCTAGTTCTAGTCTGTCCAAGCCGCCAATCTCCTTTATTTGATGTTTCATCGTAATTTCCCCGCTCCGCTGTCCAGGCTATTACGAACACCCGTGGTCCTTTCCCCGGGGCCTTCCACGCAAAGTACATCTGTCCTCCCTACCCAACGTGGACGTCCTTCAATTCTGCGCCTGGCCTTGGACGGTCTGCGGCGTTGTGCGCGTGAAGTTTGTCCTCGTTCGCTGTTCAAACGATCTCTCCACAAAAAATAAAAAAGAATAACAATATATATCGCATTTGAAAACGTCGAAAAACGTTTTTTTCAAACGTTTTTTCCAAACGTTTTTCAAACGTTTTTTCAAACGTTTTTTTCAAACGTTTTTTTCAGACGTTTTCCAAACGTTTTTTTCAAACGTTTTTTTCAAACGTTTTTCAAATGTTTTTTTCAAACGTTTTTCAAACGTTTTCGTGTGTTCTGCACCGACGCAGAACAACGGTGGTACACGGACGTTGCAGCGCCAAACGAAGGGACTGGATCGTTGTATCGTTGGCCATTGCGGCGCACCATTATGATCCCGTTCCGCTCGTGTAGCTCTGAAAGAGCCAGGATACGTACATTCACCACACGGGGATTTTCCTCTCTGAAGAAAAGTCTTTCCAATACATTTTCACTCTGTTGCCATGGCGTCGCCGTCTCAATCATCGGCGTCGATAGTCCTAACGCAGACATGAAGTGTGACGAAGGTTAATTGTGGTGAACATGAAATGTGACAAGCGGGATGTGTCATGAACATGAATCGGGAAAACAAGAATTGTGATCAACAAGAAACATCACAAACAGGAAATGCGATGGAGGGTTAAATGCACGTCTCACTCGGTCCCTCATCCATCTGCAACTCTGCATGTTTCACTGCGTACCGCTCTGTGTTTCGTTTTCGCTGTCCTGTCTGAAGTGCATCTGATGTACGTGGAGTTGGTGTCTAGTATAATACTGATTATGTTTCAGGTGGGTGGGGGGGGGGGGGGGGGGGGGGGGGGGGTTGAATCACCAATAAAACCGCTGTAAATAGTGATGCACAGAGGTCCCCGTGTCTGGTCTCCTTCTCTGAAAGTATTTACTGAGTATTTACATGTATTCGATGTTCATGTGGTTGTTCAGTAGAGATACGTGGGTACTTTTGGCCCAGGACTCAGCTACTATTTTGTGTAGTGAAATAAGCAAAAAATAATAATAATGGGACATAACTGTTCATCAATACTGTATTCTCCTTTTCAGTTTTCAAACGTACCAATGGTCAAACTAAACAGACAAGGCATGTAAGTATGCATATATACTATGTATGCTAATTGTGGTCGCTATGGGCAACCCACTTGGTCCTTTAATGCGACCCACAATGGGTCGCGCCCCGCTGATTTAGCTGCAGATGCGTTAATCCAAAGCGAGTCTAGCTAGCAAGCATAGCAGTGGAGCATCAAATACGAATGCAATCAATAAAGCGCCGCATGAACGAGCATCGATTGCATTAACGCCTGTGAAGCGCAGTGTAAGGAGAACAAAAAGATAAGGAGGTACGTTGTTACGAAGATCAGGTAACTTTATTACATCAACTTTATCGCTACATCCGTCAAAGTGCGCTAACAAAAGAGCTTAGCTGACTTCACCCTGCCGATAAAGACGAAACGCTGGCTACAGACCCGGGGCTCCACGCCGCTGTTCAGGTGCTTTCTTCAGGGAAATCAACCTCCTGTCCGGATCCTTTTCCGCGAAACTGATCTGAAAACGTGACTTTAGTCCTTTGGTGTCGTGGTTTCGGGGCTAGGTACGACTCGGGAGAGCGGCAAAGGCTCAACGCGTGGTTTGTTCAGAGACGCCAGGTAAACGGACGTGCACTCCGGAGGTGGTCCATGAAGCATCCGCCGAATCCAGCACAAGAATTCAGTCCATATTGGTGTGGGCGGGGTGGAAAATAAGCCACGCCTACAGGGTCTGATTTACACAGGTAAACCTTCCGTCCATATTGGTGTGGGCGGGGTGGAAAATAAGCCACGCCTACAGGGTCTGATTTACACAGGTAAACCTTCCGTCCATATTGGTGTGGGCGGGGTGGTAAAGAAGCCACGCCTACAGGGTCTGAGATACCCAGGTAAACCTTCAATCTATATTGTTATGGGCGGGGTGGTAAAGAAGCCACGCCTACAGGGTCTGACTTATGTCAGACCTATACAACTTTATGTTGGGTTGTGTTGACCACTCTGTGTGGAAGGAGAAGCTAGTCAGAACTGGTGTTAGCGCTACAAATATGCGGTCCAATGCGGTACCAATCTTAGCTTTAATATTGTGTGGTCTAAATAAGGCATAGAATAAATTAATCTACATCAAAACCCAATTGCGTACGAATATGTTAAAACATTAGTCTGTCAGTGTCATCCTAGTAACTATAGCAACAGTCAAAAGTTGGATCCGAGTGATTACTGGTAGGCCTACATTATATACAGGCCATGTGTTCATTTAGCAGTTTTATTTTTAAATTAAATCAGCATTTTCAAGATGAACACAGTAGCACGCCGCGCTGACACACTCTCTCCACTAGAGGGAGTCGGTGCTCTTAAGGTGTACTTGTACTTCCCTTAAATCAAGCTCTCGTTCGTTGTCCTAGCAGTGCTACAGTTAACATTCCGGGAAAGAATGCAAACTTTCACAAACCCCCAACCGCAACCAGGATAGATGACAGGTCAGCAAACATCACAACAATAATACACCTTATTTATCTAGCACCTTTTGAAATGGAAGTTATGGAGGCCTTCACATGATAAACACATTTATAAAACAGTAACAGATATTACTAAAACTGAATGCCTAAAAACAGTAGACAAAATGTGGTGAACCAGTTGTCCATCTCTAATCTAATCTTCTGAAATACGGACATAAGGGTTTACCAGTCTGTCTGCTTCTCTGTCTGTCTGTCTGTCTGTCTGTCTGTCTGTCTGTCTGTCTGTCTGTCTGTCTGCTTCTCTGACTGTGTGTCTGATGAGCGTCATTCAATCATCATTAGTATTCCCTAAATGTCACCAGCTGGAAAATATTTACTTTTCTTCTCTCTCTCTCTCTCTCTCTCTCTCTCTCTCTCTCTCTCTCTCTCTCTCTCTCTCTCTCTCTCTCTCACACACACACACACACACACACACACACACACACACACACACACACACACACACACACACACACACACACACACACACACACACACACACACACACTGACTGACTGGCTGACTGACTGACTGACTGGCTGGCTGACTGACTGGCTGACTGACTGACAGAGCTGGATCAGTGTCTGGTCATTCCTCCGGTCTCTAACCTAATCTTTATCTGACACGCTGTAACGTCACAAACAAGCTAAAACAAAGGAACCTTGTTGGTTTTGTCCTTTTAACAGCTGAGATAAGATGCAACAGCAGCCCTCTAGCCTGGTCTGGGATCAGTGCAGGGTCCACTATTTGCCATTCACTCATTCATAAACGTCATTCTTCTTTAGAGACATGTCACTAAGGACCAGGTAGGGGCGTCCTTCTCATGGAGGCCCACATTGGGGATCGAACCCTGAACCTTTTGACTTGAACCTTTGGGAGTCAAACATCCTAACCACTATAGAGAGACCCCCCCCCCCCCCACACACACACACACACACACACACACACACACACACACACACACTTCTCACCCACACGCTAACCACAAAGCTAGTGGCTTACTTGGCTCGTGTACAATAGCAATACATTTAAATATTCTCTGAGGTGTTCTCACACACACACACACACACACACACACACACTTTCAGATAGGCTTACGGATAAACGTACGCACAAAGACACTCTCCAACACCCACACCCACACATACACACACCCACTCACCCATAAGTCATTTTTCATTCTTAGTCATATCAAGTGTGCACATAGCAGCTTCACATTCAGCCTCTGTTTCCTGGAAGGTTGTGTCATCTTCGTTAAACCTTTCCTAATGTAACTAGAGTTAGACTAACACAGACAAACCTGTCCTAATGTAACTAGAGTTAGACTAACACAGACAAACCTGTCCTAATGTAACTGGAGTTAGACTAACACAGACAAACCTGTCCTAATGTAACTAGAGTTAGACTAACACAGACAAACCTGTCCTAATGTAACTAGAGTTAGACTAACACAGACAAACCTGTCCTAATGTAACTAGAGTTAGACTAACACAGACAAACCTGTCCTAATGTAACTAGAGTTAGACTAACACAGACAAACCTGTCCTAATGTAACTGTAAAGCTAGGCTAACACAGACAAACATGTCCTAATGTAACTGGAAAGCTAGGCTAACACAGACAAACATGTCCTAATGTAACTGGAAAGCTAGGCTAACACAGACAAACCTGTCTAATGTAACTAGAGTTAGGCTAACACAGACAAACATGTCCTAATGTAACTGGAAAGCTAGGCTAACACAGACAAACCTGTCTAATGTAACTAGAGTTAGGCTAACACAGACAAACATGTCCTAATGTAACTGTAAAGCTAGGCTAACACAGACAAACAGGTCCTAATGTAACTGGAAAGCTAGGCTAACACAGACAAACATGTCCTAATGTAACTGTAAAGCTAGGCTAACACAGACAAACATGTCCTAATGTAACTAGAGTTAGGCTAACACAGACAGACATGTCCTAATGTAACTGTAAAGCTAGGCTAACACAGACAAACCTGTCTAATGTAACTAGAGTTAGGCTAACACAGACAAACATGTCCTAATGTAACTGTAAAGCTAGGCTAACACAGACAAACATGTCCTAATGTAACTGTAAAGCTAGGCTAACACAGACAAACCTGTCCTAATGTAACCAGAGAGACCAGAGACAGTAGCAGATAAAACCGTAGAGAAGTAAGGAATAAACGCTCGTCCTACATTGCGTTCCAGGACCAGGATATACCAACAGAAACCAGACATTAGTCACCTTCATCTAGAACAAGATGGGTTTTCTTATCTACTCTTTGAGCATATCGTTTTTTGTGTCAAGGAAACGTCTGGTCGATATTGTAGTGGACTGTGGTTGTAAATGTTTGATTTGTTGTGCATCGATTCGGTCCCGCTGTGAAAACCCCCCTCGGAGCGTCATCGACCAACCAGGAGTAGGCATTTAACAATGCCGTAGTATTAAATAGACTTGGGAGTTACAGCAGGGTGGAACTTTTGTAAAAAAAAATAATAAAAGGGCACATCTGGTAACCCTAAACCTAACCTCCTAACCCTTAACTCAACCCATGTGCACATCCCAATGAGAGAGAGACATAGATAGAGAAATGGAGAGAGGGAGAGAGAGAGGGAGGGAGAGGGAGAGAGAGAGAGAGAGAGAGAGAGAGAGAGAGAGAGAGATGCAGAGAAGGAGAGAGAGATGGAGAGAAAGAGACATAGATACAGAAAGAGAGGGATAGAGCAGTCTGGGTGAGAGAGGGTCAGAACATAGAGCGGTCTGGGTGAGAGAGGGTCAGAACATAGAGCAGTCTGGGTGAGAGAGGGTCAGAACATAGAGCAGTCTGGGTGAGAGAGGGTTAGAACATAGAGCAGTCTGGGTGAGAGAGGGTCAGAACATAGAGCAGTCTGGGTGAGAGAGGGTCAGAACATAGAGCAGTCTGGGTGAGAGAGGGTCAGAACATAGAGCAGTCTGGGTGAGAGAGGGTCAGAACATAGAGCAGTCTGGGTGAGAGAGGGTCAGAACATAGAGCAGTCTGGGTGAGAGAGGGTCAGAACATAGAGCGGTCTGGGTGAGAGAGGGTCAGAACATAGAGCAGTCTGGGTGAGAGAGGGTCAGAACATAGAGCAGTCTGGGTGAGAGAGGGTCAGAACATAGAGCGGTCTGGGTAAGAGAGAGGGTGTATTCACTTGGAGACTGACAGAAATGAGAGAGGGATGAGTGAAAAGAGGATGCTTTGGGAGGGGGGGGGAGAGAGAGTTCTGTCCTTAGAAAACCCCAACAAGATTGCTTCCGGATTCCCTCCCTCTAGCCGATCTCTGATTGGCTGTAGAGTGATGCAGTACGGCTGTTGTGAACCAGAGATTGACGGTTTTAACTTTATTCAAATGTGAACTTTATTTGTCGTTTGTCAAAAATGCATACTGGGGATGAAATGGGTGCCAGCTTTCACTAAAGACTGGAAGAGAGAGACAGAGAGAGATGTTTGCGGTTAGTCTGTAGACGTACATCTTGAACGCAGGAATCTCTGGAAACACCAAAGCCTCAAGACAAGGTCAGAAAGCCACGGGCAACATAAAACACACACACACATGCACACACGCACACACACAGGCACACACACCCGCACGCACACGCACGCACACACATGCACGCTTGCGTTAGAACAGAGAAAAGAAGCAGGGTGTGTGTGTGTGTGTGTGTGTGTGTGTCTGTGTGTGTGACATCAGCGTAAGAGTATGTTTCCCACTGTGTGAGTGTATATGTGTGTGTATGTGTCTTGGCAGGTGTCAAATGTTCAGTGTGTGTTCCTGTGTGACAACTCTGTTGTGCAACGACGTCAGCACAGCACCACGTACACACATGCACATAGCGTGTGTAGCGAAGCACATGCCTGCATGGTAACATTTAGCTGTGTGTGTGTGTGTGTGCATGTGTGTATGTGTGTATCTGTATGCGTGGGTGCATGCGTGTGTGTGTGTGTGTGTGTGTGCATGTGTATATGTATGTGTGTGGGTGTGTGTATATGTATGTGTGTGCGTGCGTGCCTGCGTGTGTATGTGCGTGTCTGTGTGTATGCATGTGTGTGTGTGTGTGTGTGTATATGTGTGTATATGTGTGTGTACGTGCACTGGGCTCCTCTGTGTGTGTGTCTATCTGCTATGCGCAGAGTGCAGAGCGTGGGAATGTGGTGAGGGATTGCAGTGGTATTTTTAATGTTTGTTATTAAATATTCCCACACGGGCCCGTGACCAAACCCCAGGATTCCTCTCCCGTTTCTCCTCCACTCCCACTCCTGCTGCTCACCCCCTCTCTCCTCCTCCTCCTCCTCCTCCTCCTAGTCCTCCGCCTCCTCCTCCTCTCTTCTCTTCTCCTCTCCCTCTCCTTCTCCTCTCTTCTCCTCCTACTCTCTTCTCTTCTCCTCTCCCCTTCCTTCTCTCCTCCTCCTCCTCCTCCTCCTCCTCCTCCTCCTCCTCCTCCTCCTCCTCCTCTCTTCTCCTCTCCCTCTCCTTCTCCCCTCCTCTCCCCCTCTCTCCTCCATCTGGTGTATCTGATGGCTGGCCCAGCTCAGGTTTCCACGGCGATCTGAAAAGACAAAGTGCGGACAACTATTGAGGAAGTCTGCTTCTATCTCACTCTTTCTCTATTATTCCTTCCTCTCTCTCTCTCTCCTCTCTCTCTCTCTCCTCTCTCTCTCTCTCTCACTTTCTAAAGGCTATCTGGGTTTAGGAAACACATGTTGACATAGATTGTGAAGAACCAAGACAACAATACTGTTACCACTATTGACATTGTATACATTGGCAATCGAACTTCCAGCTGGGAGTCAAACTAGCCACCTCATGCATCTGTGTGTGTGTGTGTTTGTGTGCAAGCATCTGTGTGTATGTGGTAGGTTTGCGTTTGTGTTTGTGAGAATATTTATATATATTATATATAAATAATAATAATATATATAATAATAATATATATGTAAATATCTATCCATTTATATGTGGAGGTTCGTATTGTGACTTTTTTTTTAAGTATCCTTTAAGTGTACTTGAGGGGTACTTAAATCTTGCGTGCCTTATTTGTCGAAGTGTGTGTTTACAGAGTGCGACCGCGATTCCAAATTAAAACTGAAATCCTTTACATTCTTTCATCCACCACCCTTTACTTTCACACCACCCTTTACTTTCACACCACCCGTTACTTTCACACCACCCAGCTATTCCTCCGTTCCACTGAGGTACTAATCTGTTGTTTTCTCTCGCCCCATTTCCTCTCTCTCTCTCTCTCTCTCTCTCTCTCTCTCTCTCTCTCTCTCTCTCTCTCTCTCCTTCTTTCTGTTATTTTCCTAATTTCTTTTTATAGGAAGTACGCCAGAGTACAATCTCAAGGGAGGCAGAGAGAGAGAGAGAGAGAGAGGGAGAGAGGGGGGGATGGAGATACACTGAGGGAGAGAGAGATAGAGAGAGACGCGGAGACAGGGAGAGAGTGGTAGAGAGAGGGAGACAGAGAGACACTGAGGGAGAGAGAGATAGAGAGAGACGCGAAGACAGGGAGAGAGTGATAGAGAGAGGGAGACAGAGAGACACTGAGGGAGAGAGAGATAGAGAGACGCGGAGACAGGGAAAGAGTGGTAGAGAGAGGGAGACAGAGACACTGAGGGAGAGAGAGTGGTCGCGAGACGCTAAAAACAAAACAGAGTGAGTGTATTTGCGGAAGCAGCTGGATTTATGTGTGCGGTGGGCCGCTTGTTTATTTGGGTTTGGCGGTGTGTGTCAGCGCGAGGGAACCAACACAAGGCCGGTGCTTTCCCTCTGGGGATAGTCACGAGCGACGGCAAAAATAGGAACCTTGTTTCTTTTTCTTTCTTTCCCCCTCGCTGAGCGTTGGGGACGAAGAAGCCTGGGGGCCCCCGAGGGACGGTGAAACCAGAGCAGGGCAAGAGGAGGTCGTCCTTCCAATTACTCTCTTTCTCTCCGCCTTCTTCCTCCCTGTTTTCCCTCTCTTCTTCCGTTCCCGCATTTAGCTAAACTGTGTAAACAACAATTTGGGCTCCGGGTTTTAGACCCAGCTGGAGGTCACCGTGTCCTCGTCTGGCTGAACCGGTCACACTCGTACAACCTAGGAACGGATGAACCCGCTGCTTCTTCTTCTTCTTCTGCTTCTTCTTCTTCTTCTTCTTCTTCTTCTTCTTCTTCTGCTTCTTCTTCTTCTTCTTCTTCTTCTTCTTCTTCTTCTTCTGCTGCTTCTTCTTCTTCTTCTTCTTCTGCTTCTTCTTCTTCTTCTGCTTCTTCTTCTTCTTCTTCTTCTGCTTCTTCTTCTTCTTCTTCTTCTTCTGCTCGTAGTTAAAGGATTTCTCTTTGGTCTTCTCCGCCATCTGTCTCCTCTTCCCAGATCCTCTGGAAGGAATCTTCTCCTTGATTTTAAATCTCAAACTCCAAATGCTCCGCCATCAGCCCATCATCTGCTGCCGGCTGAACCCCTGCGACCCCTGACCCCTGACCGCTGCCTAGTTCTGCAGCTGAGGCCTCACCGCCACTCGCCACTGGCCACTGGCCAGTGGACGGCCAGTGGCCAGTGGCCAGTGGCCAGTGGCCAGTGGACGGCCATTCTTGGTCCTCTTCCCTCTCTGCTCAGCCACGGACCTAGAATCAATAATACTGACCAGCTTCACACCCTCATTATTTACACAGCCATGAGCTTGGCCATGCATTCTATTTGACATGTTTCATATGCACGAGCACAGCTTATCAACTATTGTATAAGATCCTTTTCTGAAAGAGACTTGCAGTGAATTTTGGTTTTGAGATACTTTTAATTTTGGA
>JACYXH010000832.1:377500-382500 GCA_026745465.1 Lota lota
TGTTTCATCTGTTTTATCACAGTGTTACTGTTTTATCACAGTGTTACTGTTTCATCTGTTTTATCACAGTGTTACTGTTTTATCACAGTGTTACTGTTTCATCTGTTTTATCACAGTGTTACTGTTTTATCACAGTGTTACTGTTTCATCTGTTTTATCACAGTGTTACTGTTTCATCTGTTTTATCACAGTGTTACTGTTTTATCACAGTGTTACTGTTTTATCACAGTGTTACTGTTTCATCTGTTTTATCACAGTGTTACTGTTTTATCACAGTGTTACTGTTTCATCTGTTTTATCACAGTGTTACTGTTTTATCACAGTGTTACTGTTTCATCTGTTTTATCACAGTGTTACTGTTTCATCTGTTTTATCACAGTGTTACTGTTTCATCTGTTTTATCACAGTGTTACTGTTTTATCACAGTGTTACTGTTTCATCTGTTTTATCACAGTGTTACTGTTTCATCTGTTTTAACACAGTGTTACTGTTTTATCACAGTGTTACTGTTTCATCTGTTTTATCACAGTGTTACTGTTTCATCTGTTTTAACACAGTGTTACTGTTTTATCACAGTGTTACTGTTGCATCTGTTTTATCACAGTGTTACTGTTTTATCTGTTTTATCACAGTGTTACTGTTTTATCACAGTGTTACTGTTTCATCTGTTTTACTAGAGTAGTTTGGACAAGAGGGAAGAAGCGAGGAGAGAAGTGGAGCCGGGGCTGTTTATAAAGGGAGGGGGCGCCTTGTGTGTCCATCAGGGACCCAAGTGCTGAAAGCTTCCCCACCCTGATCCCAGACATCTCTCTGTGCCTCCCTGTCCCTCTCTCTTTCTCTCACTCTCTCTCCCCCTCTCTTTCCTTCTCTATCTCTCTCTTTCCTTCTCTATCTCTCTCCCCCTCTCCCTCACCGTGTGTCTTTAATCAATTCAGATTCTCTCTCTCTCTCTCTCCCTCTCTCTATCTCTTTGTCTCTCTATCCAGATTCACTCTCTCTCTCCACGACAAGATGTGAAGTGGTCAGAGTTAATCTCCTGGATGTGAGTCACAACATACTCAAACTCTGGACCTGAACTATAAACAGCTTCATAGCCAAACATTTAAATCCTCCTCTCCTCTCTTCCACCGGTCAAATCACTAAATCACTTTCGGTCCAAGTTCAGCAAGTGTTCACTGGTACACCTCCGAAGCCTTTATTTTGAGATGAAACCAGCCCTGTCCAGTGGCCACCAGCTACCCAGCTTCCTACCACAGTATGTCGTACAGACAAGGTAGTGGGGTTCAGTGAGGTTCGTTTCGGTAAAGGTAGGTTAAGGTGGGGTTAGTTTCGGTAAAGGTAGGTGTGGGAGTGTGTGTGGATGGTGGCTGGTTTAAGCAGCCTCACCTGGCCTGAGTCAGACTGATTGGACTCTGGGGCTGGGTGGGGCTGCACACCTGTTGCACATTGAGCAATCAGTGTGCACAGGTTAAACCAGCCACCACCACACACACTCGAGGAGAGCTCTCTGGCATGCAGCACCAGCTGTATGCCTCATTCAACTGCAACTTTAACAATAAACTGGATTCAACATCACCACCCTGTGTCCAATTGGTCTGGAGGAGCCCGAGGAAAGTCACCTAGGTGGAGTGAGAAAAGCCACCTAGGTGGCGTGTAGTAGTGGACTTTGCTACACTGGCGCCCAACGTGGGGCCTCTCCAGACTGCGTTGGACACAGGAAGGCTGTCCAGGGGCGCACTGGGCCCAGCAGCGACGAAGGACAGCCTTCGCCCAACACCATCCCTCTCCCCAACGGCGCTGTGGATTCCAGCGGAGGACGGGGGAGGCAGCGCAGCAACCGCCACAGGCAACCGTCTGCAGCTAGCCACCCCGGCATCCAGCCAGCGCCGCTGCCCAACCAACTCTTCCGCCAGCCCGTCCAGACAGCCCTGGGTCAGCAGCCCAGGCCTCCGAGTCTCCAGGATGGAGGGGGAGGGTGGGCTGGAGTGGACCGCCAAGTCCGCCGACACCTCCGCCAGTCAAGGCAGCAGCCCAGGCCTCCGAGTCTCCAGGATGGAGGGGGAGGGTGGGTTGGGGTGTCACCCTGGGGAGGTGTGGGGACTGTGGGGTTGGGGTTGTTTTTTTTTTTTTTTGTTTTTTTAGGTATGGTAACCCTGGTCAGAGTCCGGTTTAGGATTTTTTTTTTTGGATGGGGGGTGGAGGAGGAGGGGGGGGGGGGGGGGGGGGGGGAGTAGGTTTCAGCCGGGGATACTCCCCGGCTTCAATTGGGTGTTGGGGGTATGTGGGAGTGTGTGTGGATGGTGGCTGGTTTAAGCAGCCTCACCTGGCCTGAGTCAGACTGATTGGACTCTGGGGCTGGGTGGGGCTGCACACCTGTTGCACATTGAGCAATCAGTGTGCACAGGTTAAACCAGCCACCACCACACACACTCGAGGAGAGCTCTCTGGCATGCAGCACCAGCTGTATGCCTCATTCAACTGCAACTTTAACAATAAACTGGATTCAACATCACCACCCTGTGTCCAATTGGTCTGGAGGAGCCCGAGGAAAGTCACCTAGGTGGAGTGAGAAAAGCCACCTAGGTGGCGTGTAGTAGTGGACTTTGCTACAGTAGGTTAAGGTGGGGTTCGTTTCGGTAAAGGTAGGTTAAGGTGGGGTTCGTTTCGGTAAAGGTAGGTTAAGGTGACACAAATGTCCGGTTATAAAAGTGAGGATGGTTTATGGTCGGTGGGTTCGCTTGAGGCGAGGTAATGTTTGGTTAAGTGGGGTGAGGTTAGCGTAGATTAGGGTTCATTTGTCAAGGCTGAGGTTCAATCAAGGTAGGTGAAGTTCTGGTTCGATCCCCAAACGTACAGTCTTCCTGAAGGCATCCTCAGGTACGGTAGCCTAGCGTCTGCTCAATGGCGTGTCTCGACTCACCATTAAAGCTGAATGGCTAAATGAGTAAATACGTTGAGATCTGCGTACGTTAGAGTGTCAGTTTGACGTTTATTGTGAGCTGTGTTTGGGGTTGGGTTGAGTTGTGTTAGGACGGTAAAGTTAGCTAGATTATGGGTAGGGTTGGATTGGGCACAGATGGTTGTCTATGAACTCTCTGCTTGATGCTCTCCTCCGTGTCTGTCCCTTTGTCTGGTTGCCATGGCGTTAGCAGCTTCCCCCCCCCCCCCCCCCCCCCCCCCCCCCATCGCTGTCTGTTGATCCAGCGATAAGGGGCGGTAGCGGTAGTGACTTCCTCTCACCACAGGAAGCAGGAAGTATGCTGGTTTCCACCACTGTGTCTCTCTGGTGTGACTGTGGACTCTGCTCTGTGTCACACACACACACACACACACACACATGGACGTGCACGCACACTCATATACATGCACTCGTACATACATAGACACAAACACACACACATGCATTCACACGCACACACAAAGGTTAACGCGACGCCCTTTTTCTTAACACACAAAGAGTCCACTATGAGTCCCCCCTCTGACAGCGTCTTGATGGACAGATGGTTGGCATGGGAACGCTCTGTGTCTGCTTGACCTTGGGGTCCGCAGCGCGGGGGGGTCATAGGACCTCTGGCTAATTGTTGCTCTAATCACAGCAAATGTGTTGCTATGACTTCCTCCGGCCACCGGGGCCAGGGGTGGCGCTGTTCAGCTTATGAAAACACAAACACTCACTCACCGGCTAATGGCTTCCAGGGAGCGTTGGTGGCAGGGGCGCTGCGACTCACACAGGGTTTACACGGGAGAGCGGGAGCAAGGAAGGAAGGAAGGAAGGAAAGGATAGGGAATAAAGGAGCCAGGTGGGGGTCGGGATAGAGGGAGGAGGCGGCGGCGCTCGGAGAGGATTGAGATGTTGTTGTTGGGACCCCTGGAACTAAGAGGATCTGTCTGTTTTGAGGGGGTCGGTCCTTGTGTGGCAGATGTCGTATCGCGTCTTCCCCATCTGGGATCGATGTAGTGCTGTCTCAGCTTGTAGCTGTTGGTTTGGCGCCATCTCTGCCGTGACATTTAGGCACACTTTGTTGAACTGGTCCCCCATCTCATGTAACCCTTCACACTACCGACAGAATGGATCCACCAACTATAGTATCTTCTCCTTCTACGTGCCACGCTTCTCATTCACTCTCAGTCACTTTGGATCAAAGAGTCTGCTAAACGACTAAAGAGTCAAAAGAAAAACCTGCAAAGCTGTTCTAATTGCTACACTACTCTCATTTCTATATTCCTATAGTACGACTTTAATTCCTACAATACTCTCATTTCTATATTCCTATAGTACTACTTTAATTCCTACAATACTCTCATTTCTATATTCCTATAGTACGACTTTAATTCCTACAATACTCTCATTTCTATATTCCTATAGTACGACTTTAATTCCTACAATACTCTCATTTCTATATTCCTATAGTACTACTTTAATTCCTACACAGGCGGAGGGGGGCTCTTACCCCTGCCCTGGCCTGTGAAGCCGGAGGTAAGACGGGGTCAGGGGTCGCGATGGGGGGGGGGGGGGGGGGGGGGGGGGGGGGGATAGGTGAAGGGGCTGAGCGGGTCAAGCCAGGCCACTCCGCTCAGAACAGGATATCCTGTAGAGGAAGAACTGATTTGTCTCGTTCTGTTCCCAGTTCTCTCTCTCTCTCTCTCTCTCTCTCAATCTCTCTCTCTTTCGTTCTCTCTCTCTCTCTCGTTCTCTCTCATTCTCTCTCTCATTCTCTCTCTCTCGTTCTCTCTCCCTCTCATTCTCTCTCTCTTGCTCTCTTTCAGCCTCTCACTCCCTCTCTGTCTCTGTCTCTGTCTCTCTCTCCCTCATTCTCTTTATCTCCTCCTGTTTCCACTGAGGGCAGAGAGTGAGAAGTGTCACAGAGTAGACAGACAGACAGACAGACAGACAGACAGACAGACAGACACATGATAGACAGGTAGTCAGACAGACAGGGATGTGGATAATAAGGCTAGGCATGTTTACTGTTTATGTTCTCGCTCACACACACACAACA
>JACYXH010000832.1:387500-390000 GCA_026745465.1 Lota lota
ACACACACACACACACACAGGGTGAGTCCATATCGCTACAGATAGTTAATGTGTGTGTGTGTGTGTGTGTGTGTGTGTGTGTGTGTGTGTGTGTGTGTGTGTGTGTGTGTGTGTGTGTGTGTGTGTGTGTGTGTGCGTGCGTGTGTGCGTGTGTGTATGGGAGAGAGAGACTAAGCTAAGTGGGTGAAAGTTTGCAAGAGCAGCTACAGATCCGTTGCGTTAACCTCATTTAGATGTCCCGGCCTAAATAAGCTAATTCCCCAAATTTCCAGGAACACGCAGTCTACTTTTCTTGGAAAATCATGTGGCTCTAAATAGCTTACGTTTTGCATAGATTCCAGTGAGATTTGAGTAAACTAAATACACGGGCCGTTTTAAATGGCCGAACAAGTCTAATAATCGGCCGGCTTTCAGAACAGAAATGTCCCCCAAACAAACGAGCAGTCCAGATCTAAATTGGAATCATCCGTTTAATGCATTCTGTAAACAACTGTCTCTGCTGCCAGGGCTGTCTGTCTGTCTGTCTGTCTGTCTGTCTGTCTGTCTGTCTGTCTGACTGTCTGTCTGTCTGTCTGTCTGTCTGTCTGTCTGTCTGTCTGTCTGTCTGACTGTCTGACTGACTGACTGACTGACTGTCTGTCTCTCTCTCTGCAGATGGAATCCTGTCCGCAGCAGTCATAAACACAGGCAGACAGGATCGCTTACTGCACAGACTGGCAGGTATGTGTACACACATAGTACACACATAGTAGACCAGTACACACATAGTACACACATAGTACACACGTAGTAGACTAGTACACACACAGTACACATAAGTAGAACCTCATGTATAATACATGTACATGTTCATGTAGTACATGTAAGTACAGATAAAGCACACATGTACTTCAGATACAGTTCACATAATACTCTTATAGAACATCCCGTATACACACATGGTTGTAGTTTTTCCAACAGAAAGCTATTCTCGGAAAATGTAAACAAGCCCGAAGCGACACGCGCACACTCTCACGCACACACGGACGCACACGCTCACTCCCGGGAGTGAACACAGAGGCGCACCACAGCTGTCTTTTCAGGGTGTGCACTTCCTTATTGTGTACCTGCTCTGACGTGATGTGTGCGTCTTGTCTCCCAACTGTCATTCTTGTTGTGTTGTGTTGTGTGTGTGTGTGTGTGTGTGTGTGTGTGTGGTGTCCTCTGGTGCTACCCCAGTGGGGTTAGTGATGTTGATCACAGACCACATCCGTACCTGTAGGCTCGGAGGCTCCTCGCGCGCCTGAGCGACCCCCTTTTTGAAAGAGCGAGTGTCGCCGAGGACGCAGGATAACGTTCTGCTGTTTCCGGGACCAGAATAGACTGATTGAGTCCCGTGTGTGTGTGAAACCACCGCTACGTTCGTGCTCTGTACTCAGTGCTCTGCACTCAGTGCTCTGCACTCAGTGCTCTGCACTCAGTGCTCTGCACTCAGTGCTCTGTACTCAGTGCTCTGCACTCAGTGCTCTGCACTCAGTGCTCTGCACTCAGTGCTCTGTACTCAGTGCTCTGTACTCAGTGCTCTGTACTCAGTGCTCTGTGCTCAGTGCTCTGTGCTCAGTGCTCTGTGCTCAGTGCTCTGTACTCAGTGCTCAGTGCTCTGTGCTCAGTGCTCTGTACTCAGTGCTCTGTACTCAGTGCTCTGTGCTCTGTACTCAGTGCTCTGTACTCAGTGCTCTGTACTCAGTGCTCTGTACTCAGTGCTTTGGTAAAACAATAGGATTCTGCTTTCAGCCCGCGCTCTGTATGCCCGAGGCTTGAGCGTCCGTGTGTAGCTGGGCACCGAACACAATCGACCCGCTAACTGATGATAATGAACAGGATTCTGAGAGATCGTACTGTCTTTAGTTGAGAAGTTCCTGGAGTTGTGGTCAGATGAGGAAAGACTGGTGATAAGGTCATCGTGTGTGTGTGAGTGTGTGCGTGTGTGTGTGAGTGTGTGTGTGTGTGAGATGCTGTGAACAACTATACTCTCTCCGTGCCAGGCTCTAGTTACAGGAACTGCTGTGTGCCCAGTGTGTGTTTTTGTGTGTTGTAGTTTGTGTGTGTGTGTGTGTGTGTGTGTGTGTGTTTCCAGTCTGCATGCCTGTGTTGACGGGATCCAGTTACGCATGGCTCTCTCTCTCTCTCTCTCTCTCTCTCTCTCTCTCTCTCTCTCTCTCTCTCTCTCTCTCTCTCTCTCTCTCTCTCTCTCTCTCTCTCTCTCTCTCTCTCTCTCTCTCTCTCTCTCTCTCTCCCAGACAGCTACAGTAGAACAGCTACAGTAGAACAGCTATAGTAGAACAGCTACAGTAGAACAGCTACAGTAGAACAGCTACAGTAGAACAGTAGGAGTGACAGTAGAACAGCTACAGTAGAACAGTAGCAGTGACAGTAGAACAGCTACAGTAGAACAGCTACAGTAGAACAGCTACAGTAGAACAGCTACAGTAGAACAGTAGGAGTGACAGTAGAACAGCTA
>JACYXH010000832.1:395000-400000 GCA_026745465.1 Lota lota
TAGCTTGCTGTTAGCCCCCCTTACTCATCAAGCTAGTGGATCTCGTGGACGTACAGCGGTTGGTAGCTTGCTGTTAGCCCCCCTTACTCATCAAGCTAGTGGATCTCGTGGACGTACAGCGGCTGGTAGCTTGCTGTTAGCCCCCCTTACTCATCAAGCTAGTGGATCTCGTGGAGGTACAGCGGCTGGTAGCTTGCTGTTAGCCCCCCTTACTCATCAAGCTAGTGGATCTCGTGGACGTACAGCGGCTGGTAGCTTGCTGTTAGCCCCCCTTACTCATCAAGCTAGTGGATCTCGTGGACGTACAGCGGCTGGTAGCTTGCTGTTAGCCCCCCTTACTCATCAAGCTAGTGGATCTCGTGGACGTACAGCGGTTGGTAGCTTGCTGTTAGCCCCCCTTACTCATCAAGCTAGTGGATCTCGTGGACGTACAGCGGTTGGTAGCTTGCTGTTAGCCCCCCTTACTCATCAAGCTAGTGGATCTCGTGGACGTACAGCGGTTGGTAGCTTGCTGTTAGCCCCCCTTACTCATCAAGCAGTGACACCAACAAATACAATATACACACAAAATGTACATACAAAGGGTAGGCATTTGCTTCAGAAAAGCCTGCGATACTTAGGAAAAAAGAAAGAGGTTTTCCATAGGAGGAGCCAGGCATCGGTAGATGATGACATCACGTTCGAGGTGTGGGTGAAACGGGGAGGCGTGCAGATGGAGGGAGGGTCGTGGGAACACAACGTCTCCGCAGACCCGGGCGGTGTGTGGACATCGCTGGCGTGTCTCAGAAATGAGCGACAGGCGAAAGTAGAGTGAGTCACCGTGTCATCATGCCTTTAGTCAAAGCCTCACAGTCTGGTCTCCACGATCAAAAGACCACGTCTCTTAACGTCTCCATAGCTCGATTCAATTCTAAAGGACGCGCTCAAACGTTTCACCTTCGAGCGTCTTGCGCCGTGGAAACAGAACTACCAAACATTAGGTTTTTTACATTAAAGAGCCAGTGACGTGGTCATTTGTCTTATATGATCGTCAGCATAGTAATCCATGCCATTTCATCACTGTTACTGAAAGAAGTCCCCAATTTAGAGAAAAAATAAGGGGGGCAAATCCTACGGTTTTGCCGTTCTCCCCGAAACACCACGAGAACGTTCCCCTCTGCTGAACGCAGGCGCAGGTTCTTTTTCGTGAGAACGAAAACATTTCTCCAGGCACGTCGTCGGAACAATACCGTGCTGCCCCTGTGCGCAGTCCTTAAACGCCCTAACGAGCGAAACAGACAAGACGCTTAATCAGAAGATGTTAATGAATTAATCTGACGTCACGACCGAGGGGCCCCCGGCGGCGCGGTCTGTGGGGACAGAGGACCGAGGCGACGAAAGAGCTGGGCTTTTCCGACGCCGCCACGGTGTGTGTGTGTGTGGACGGTGAAGCTCCGTGTGAAGCGGCCATGTATTTAATACCCGCGTCCGAGGGTTCGGCTTCCCGGACACACGTAGCACAACGCTACGGTGTGTGGCGCATTTCATACACAACAACAAACAACTAATTACCGTAACGCTCATAACAGACACACAACGACGGCACTAAAAAAAGTATCATAAAGTTGGCGTGGGTCGTAACCATGGGGACAACACGCCCCCCTCTTTCCTAAACTCTCAGCTCAAAACGCATTTTTCTATTTCTAATTTCAGCTGAAACAGCGGGTTCACTGGCTCTTTAACAATAATTATAATTGATAAATAAATAGAGCCGTGGCTAATGGCGGGTTAGGACCGGTTCTTGACTTCCGTGCAAGCCGGTTGGAATGCTGCCTAAATCGGCAGCATTCCAACCGGCCCTGCGAGGACAGAGGTGGAGGACTATTCTGTTTTGGCACGTTGTCTGTCAGGTAGAGTTCCCTCCGTTGTTCACACACACACACACACACACACACACACACACACACACACACACACACACACACACACACACACACACACACACACACACACACACACACACACACACACACACACACACACACACACACACACACACCTCTGGAACACCTGGTCTGCTGGCTGGGAGCAGTATGGCTTCAGAACTCCTGCTGGTACCGGAATCACTCTTAGGTCTGCAAACCAGCTTCATAAATCAGCTCTGAAACCGCTCGTTTGGAAACTATGCACACACACACACACATAGCACACACACACACACACACACACACACACACACACTCCCTCTCACACACACACAAACACACACACACACACATTGAAGCACGCAGACACACACACACGCACTCCCTCACACACACACACACACACACACATTGAAGCACACAGACACACACACACGCACTCCCTCTCTCACACACACACACACATTGAAGCACGCAGACACACACACACACGCACTCCCTCACACACACACACACACACATGCATTGAAGCACGCAGACATACACACACACACATGCATTGAAGCACGCAGACACACACACACACGCGCATTGAAGCACGCATGCATTGAAGCACGCAGACACACACACACACACACAGACGGTCACATGCTGTCTCCCTCACGAATGGAGAGACACTCACATAAAGAAGTGGTAGTTAAACCTGATGACAAGTTACACAAACACACACACACACACACAGACGTCCACATGCGCTCTCAAGCATGCACTAACAGACAACAAATACTTAACAGATACTTGTATGCAAGCAACTCTAAACACACACACAGATTGTGGGGCCAGCTGCTTCGGAAGTGAAGGTTCTTTGAATAGGAGTGACAGCTGTGGATTCCTTAGAGAGAGAGAGACAGAGACCGAGAGAGAGACATAGAGACCCACAGAGAGAGAGAGAGAGAGAGAGAGAGAGAGAGAGAGAGAGAGAGAGAGAGAGAGAGAGAGAGAGAGAGAGACATAGAGAGACATAGAGACCCACAGATACACAGAGAGAGAGAGAGAGAGAGAGAGACCCACAGATACAGAGAGAGAGAGAGAGAGAGAGAGAGAGAGAGACCCACAGATACACACAGAGAGAGAGAGAGACCCACAGATACACACAGAGAGAAAGAGAGACCCACAGATACACACAGAGAGAGAGAGAGAGAGAGAGAGAGAGAGAGAGAGAGAGAGAGAGAGAGATACAGAGAGGGAAACAGAGACGAAGGATGGAGAGAAATTCAATTTAGAAGAGTGGAGGAGTGTGAGGAAGTTGAAAGATGATTGGAGTATGAACGTTTTAGAGGGAGAGAAAGCCGTGTGTGTGTGTGTGTGTGTGTGTGTGTGTGTGTGCGTGTGTGCGTGCAGCATGTGATTGTGTTAGTAACTGGGTCTATATTTACCGATCCTGTGTTGCACAAGACGTCTTTAGCAACGCTCTCGGCTCCTCTCATAAACGTTACATGAATGTAATGTAACCTAAACGTCCGTCCTCGTCCGTCCTCGTCCGTCCTCGTCGCCGTGGCGACCTTTACTCACGGTCCGACGCTCTTTGGGAAGTTCAAACGGAAAACCTTAAAGCCTTTGGAATGGTTGCTTCTCAAGGCGTTTGACCCCACGATACTCAAAAGTAATTCCGTCAGGTTGTGTAATATCGTTTTGAAAAGTTGAAGAGTTCGGGAATAACGTTTTTGGTTTTGGTTTTAATCGCAGGTCAGAAACGGCGAGGTAATTTCAGACGGTGACTTGAAGCTTTGTTTACTTAATGACGTGTCATCAACTCAACGAATCAACCAATCGCAATGCACATGTCATTGGCACAACTCAACGAATCAACCAATCGCAATGCACGTGTTATTGGCACAACTCAACGAATCAACCAATCGCAATGCACGTGTTATTGGCACAACTCAACGAATCAACCAATCGCAATGCACGTGTTATTGGCACAACTCAACGAATCAACCAATCGCAATGCACGTGTTATTGGCACAACTCAACGAATCAACCAATCGCAATGCACGTGTTAGCGGCCGTGCCGCCTACAGCGAGGAACAGTGTGGAACATGGAGGAGGTTTTTCTTTTTTTCTCACATGTAACTTTATTAAAACAACAAGCACCAAGGTCGCGTAGAGGAGGGAATGTGACTGATCTCCTCCTTCTTGTCCGCTAACCCACAGCGACTCAGAGGCTTAGGAGACTCCTAAAACAACAGAGTTTAATTAAAACCAGCTGCCATTCCCAGATACACCGTACAGGCCTGGGCCTGGAGAGGGAGGGAGGGAGAGAGAGGGAGAGAGAGATGGAGAGAGAGAGAGAGATGGAGAGAGAGAGAGAGGGTTTGAGATAGAGATATGGGGAGAGGGAGAGAGAGATGGAGAGAGAGGGACTGATGGAGGGAGGGGGGGGAAAGAGAGAGAGGAACGTATGGAAGGAGAGAGAGGTAGAGAGACAGAGAGGGGGGATAGAGAGAGAGACACAGAGAGAGTGAGAGAGAGAGAGAGACAGCCGTGTGTGAAAATAAGCAGGTTGCTCCACCCAGCGATGGAGAAAAAACAACAACAAAACACGACTTAGTAATCTGGAAGTCCTAAAACATATAAAGAGCATGAGGTGCGTTCGATTTCCACTGCCTGTGTGCTGGCAGGCGGAGCTGAGGGCGTGGCGATGCAGCTGCAGTCTCATCCCGTGTAACAGCGGGGCGATACATCTCCTGAGATGTGTGTTGGAGCGTATAGCTGTTGTCATTTGGGTTAAGGAGGGGTTTATGTATTCCGACCAGTAGGCTGGGATTCGACTGGGAATTGGCCGCAGTGTGTTGTTCGGAGGAAAGCATTTTAGGACAATCAGGCCCAAATTTGAACAATCTGAAGTTGGCTCAAATGTTTTTACTGTCCATTTCGTTTTGTACCTTTTGCTTCTCCTTCTGTTCCACTGACATGCCACATTACTACAAGTGAAGTTTAAACTGAAAACATCCAAACATTTTCAGTGGTTGCTTGTCAAGGTGTTTGACCGCTGCGGTAAACTTTGACGACAACCTGAACTCTCCCGAATGGACG
>JACYXH010000832.1:412500-415318 GCA_026745465.1 Lota lota
ACACACACTGTACAACCAGGCACTACACATGTTGTAACCAGGCACTGCACACACTGTACAAAACAACCCCCCCCCCAAAAAAAATCTTTTAAATAACGAACACAAAACCATCAATGGAACATCTTACATTTATGCATTTATGTATTCAATCACTTGTCGATATCTCTGCCTGTCTCTCTAGTTCCAGGCCTGGGCCCCGTGCCGCTGCAGTTTGGCCCCCAGCGCGACCACCTCGCCCTGGGGGCCTCCCAGCCCCACCGGCCCCTGAGCCGGACGCGCTCGGAGCCCCTACCCCACAGCCAGCTGGGGGCCCTGCACAGCCACCTGCTCCAGCAGCACGGCTCCCAGCTGCTGGAGAGACTGAAGCAGCACAACCTCCTGGGGAAGGTAGAGCAACACCGCCCCCTGCTGGACACAACCGGACACTACACAGAATACAGCCAGGCACTGCACACACTCTACAACCAGGCACTGCACACACTGTACAACCAGGCACTGCACACACACTGTACAGCCAGGCACTGCACACACTGTACAACCAGGCACTGCACACACTGTACAACCAGGCACTGCACACGCTGTACAAACTGTAACCAGGCACTACACACACTGTAACCAGGTACTGCACACACTGTACAAACTGTAACCAGGCACTACACACACTGTAACCAGGCACTGCACACACTGTACAACCAGGCACCGCACACACTACACACGCTGTAACCAGGCACTGCACACACTGTAACCAGGCACTGCACACACTGTAACCAGGCACTGCACACTGTAACCAGGCACTGCACACTGTAACCAGGCACTGCACACTGTAACCAGGCACTGCACACTGTAACAAGGCACTGCACACTGTAACCAGGCACTGCACACTGTAACAAGGCACATGTTATTTTACTATAATAGAGTCAGCAATTATTCGGAGATAGGAAGTGGTTTTGTTTTGGGAAGGAAAATAGTAGTATAGAAAACCTAAAAGTGAGATGTGTGTGTGTGTGTGTGTGTGTGTGTGTGTGTGTGTGTCCAGCTGATGTCTAAGTCCAGTGAAAAGCCGAGACTGCATCAGATCCCGTCTGAAGAGATGGACTCAGAGGACGGGGGCGAGGCCTCGCCCCCAGAGCCAGCCTATCAGAGCACAGCGAGGGCGGAGTCTCTCAGGGAGGCGGAGCCAGCCTAGACAGCCAGGGGCCCCCCCCCCTCCCTCCCCCTCCCCTCATACTCCCCCCTCCCCACCCCCCCCCCACCCACCCCCACACCTCCCGCTTTCCCATTCCCTCCACTCCCCTCTCTCTCAATCCTACTACATTTATATTCCCCCCCCACTCTCCCTCCCCCCCCCCTCCCCCCCCCATCTTATCTCCCCCCTCAACCCCCCCCTCTCTTCCCTCCCCTGCATCTCACTCTCTTCCCTCCCGCCACATCCCTCCCCCTCTCACTCCCCTCTCGATCTCCATCTATCCTCCCTCCCCCCCCCCCCCCCCCATCACCTCTCCCCACCTCCCCCCCCCCCCCTCCAATCCCTCCCGATGTCTCATCCCTCCCCCACCCCCCCTTCTCCTCCTCAACCCCCTCCCCCCCACGTCCCTCCCTCACTCTAATCCCTCCCCTTTCTCTCCCCCCTTCCCCGCTCCCTCCCTCCCCTCTCCCCCCTCCGGTCCTCTCTCTCTCTCCTCACCCCCCTCCTCCCCTCCCCCCCACCCTCCCCCCTCTCACCCACCTCTATCTTCTCCACTCCCTCCCCCCTCTCCCTCCCCCTCCACCCCCCCACCCCCTCCGCCCCTCCCCCCTCTCTTCCTCTTCCTCCCACTCTCCTCTCTTCCTCCGCTCTCAGCCTTCCCTCCCCGCCTCTCTCTCCCTCAACCCCCCCTCCCCCCCCCACTAGTCCACACATCCCCCCCTCTCCCTCCCATCCCCCTCTCCCCGACCCCTCCTGCCTCCCTCCCCGCCCCCCCCCCCCGCCCCCTCCCCCCTCTCCCGCTGCTCCACCCCCTCTCCTCCCCCCTCCCCCCCCCTCACCCCCTCCGCCCCCGCCCCCCCCCCTCCCCCCCCACCCCCCTCCCCCCTCCCCACCCCACTCTCTCCTCCCCCCTTCTTCTCTCACTCATCTTCCTATCCCTCACCCCTCCCCTCCCACCCACTCGCCCCATCACCCATCCACCTCCTCACTACCCCCCCCCCTCTCTGCCCCCTCCCTCTCCCCCCCCCCCCCTCCTCTTCCCCCCCCTCCCCAGCCCGCCCCTCTCTCCCTCTACCCCTCCACCCCCCCCCCCTCCCCCTCCCCTCCCCACCCCTCCCCCCTCACCCTCCCCCATCCCCTCCCCCCCACCCCCCTCCCCCCTCTCCCCCCCCCCCCCCCCCCCCCCCCCCCCATACCCCCAGCAACAACTCAAGAGTTTATGCCAACCCAAACGCGCAACACACTCTCACAAAATATAATGTCCCCACCTTAATCCTATTGGAGTGCGGAAAGGAAGTATTCCAAAGTCCGACCTGTAATAGACTTAATACCATACACATTTGACATCTCCAAAAAGGTCAAAATTTCATAATGTTATGAATGACAAAAAAAACAGGCCTTAAACAATCCTTAGCTTCTCTCCCCCCCCCCCCCCCTCCCAATCTTCATCTACTCTCCCCCCCCCCCCCCCCCCTCCCCCCCCCTCCCCCCCTCACTCCCCCTGCTCCCCACCTCCCTCTGCTCCTCAGCTTCCTCTCACCTCTCCCCCCCCCCCCCCCCGTCCCCCCCCCCCCCCCCCCCCCCTATCCTCCATCTCTCCCTCCCCCTCCTCTCCCTCCTCCCTCCGCTCTC
>JACYXH010000833.1:0-96459 GCA_026745465.1 Lota lota
CGATTTTAACGGAATAATAATAAATAATAATAATAATAATAATAATTAAAGCTGCAAGCAGCGATTACCGGGTGTCGAGGCTTGTGCAGACGAGGCAGACCAGTAAGACCAGTAAGACTTTTACAGATTTTATAGAGTTGATGAGGTTGGAACGGCCTCAGCTTAATTGCGGTGATTTAGCCTTCAATGTTTTATGAAAGTGTATCAAAGTCAGGGTTCAGCAGTTACGCTCGTTGAACGCTTTAGAATAGAATCATAACTGGCATAGCATTTAGACACACACGGTAGTGACAAGTGCATTGCATCAACATTGCAAACAGTTTGGTCAGTTTGGTGTTGTTTTAAATCAAGGAATAAGCTGAAAGTTAATCATACAGTATGAAGATAATGATAGTAAGAGTGGTTCAATGGGATTGGAATCATGGCATTCTAACAGTTTTGAGCCTCTGGTAGCCATGTTTCTGGGCATAATTGGAAAAGTGAGAAATGTATCTTGTTCAGAATTTTATGCTGAACAACTTTAGTATCATACTCAAGATGATAGGAGTCCATATAGAGTTTTGAAAACGCATTTTAAGCCGATTGTGGCGGTTTTTTGCCTCTGGCGGCCAGATTGTTGCGGATAGAAAAATTATGAGAATGCTATCCTGTTCAGAATTTCATGCCCAACAACATTTCTATCGGACTCAAGATCATAGGAATCCATACGTATGTCGAAAAACTCATTTACAACCATTCCGACAGATTTACGCCTCTGGCGGCCATTTTGTTGTACCAGAATTGAAAAGGTGAAGATGTCATCTTGTTCAGAATTTGATGCCCAACAACCTTTATATTGGACTCAAGGTCATAGGAGTCCATCCTGATATCGAAAAACGCATTTACGTCCATTCTGACCGTTTGTAGCCTCTGGCGGCCATGTTGTTTTACCAAAATAGAAAAAGTGAAAATGTAATCTTGTTCATAATGTCATGCCCAACAACGTTTATATTGGACTCAAGATCATAGGAGTCCATCTTGATATCGAAAAACATATTTACGTCAATACGACAGTATTTAGCCTCTGGTGGCTTTTTTGTTAAACCAAATTGAACATTTGACAATTTCATCTTGTTCAGAATTTCATGCCCAACAACTTATTAATTGGGTTTAAGATCATAGGAATCCATACTGATGTTGAAAAACGCATTTACGTCCATTTTGACCGTTTTTAGCCTCTGGCGGCCATATTTATTCAGCAAAATTGAAAATGTGAAAACGTCATCTTGTTCAGAATTTCATGCCCAACAACTTTTTAATTTTACTCAAGATCATAGGAGACCGTCTTGATGTCGTAAATAGCATTTAAAGCCATTCGGACAGTTTTTTGCATCTAGCGGCCATTTTGTTTTTTTAAATCAACTTAATTTTACTTGGGCAGTTGGAGTTTATGACCTTGATTATTTCACAGTTGGTCCCGCTCAAATCAAACAATCTGTCTAGGAGCTATGGTCATTTTAGCCATAACCACGCCCTTTTTGATGCCACGCCCCAATTGAAAAACGATGGGTGCCATCTTATTATGAATTTAATTCTAAGCAACTTTGTAATTGGGTTCAAGATCATAGGACTCTATCTTCATGTCAATGTAAGCATTTTAGTTTTTCGGCCACACCCTTTTCGACTTTAATGGCTACTATTGGCTATTTATTTTAGTGTACAGACTTCATTTCCCGTCATATGAAGGATATAGGTCAATAGATGATGTCTGCCAAAGGATTTATGTCTATCTCAAAGAACCTAGGATTCTTAGGGATTTTAGTGTTTTTCACAAAATTCAAAATGGCGGAAAATCTATCCTGACGGACGTCATAGGTTCTTGAGGCAGATTTGTTCAGCATGTGCAGATGCATATATGGTCAAAGTATCATGACTGTAGGTCATAGGGGTCAGGTGATATGCTTGTTCAAAGTTTGCATTTTCAGACGATTGCTATAGCGCCACCTTTGGGTTAATCAGTGCAAATTTGTTCACACAGATCTTATGTTGGCACCCTCTACAGATGTACAAAGTTTCATAAAATGCGACACAGCGGTTTAGGCTGTGTAAATCGATTTTAACGGAATAATAATAATAATAATAATAATAATAATAATAATTAAAGCTGCAAGCAGCGATTACCGGGTGTCGAGGCTTGTGCAGACGAGGCAGACCAGTAAGACCAGTAAGACTTTTACAGATTTTATAGAGTTGATGAGGTTGGAACGGCCTCAGCTTAATTGCGGTGATTTAGCCTTCAATGTTTTAAGAAAGTGTATCAAAGTCAGGGTTCAGCAGTTACGCTCGTTTAACGCTTTAAAATAGAATCATAACTGGCATAGCATTTAGACACACACGGTAGTGACAAGTGCATTGCATCAACATTGCAAACAGTTTGGTCAGTTTGGTGTTGTTTTAAATCAAGGAATAAGCTGAAAGTTAATCATACAGTATGAAGATAATGATAGTAAGAGTTGTTCAATGGGATTGGAATCATGGCATTCTAACAGTTTTGAGCCTCTGGTAGCCATGTTTTTGGGCATAATTGGAAATGTGAGAAATGTATCTTGTTCAGAATGCTATGCTGAACAACTTTTGTATCATACTCAAGTTGATAGGAGTCCATATAGAGTTTTGAAAACGCATTTTAAACGCTCGTTTAACGCTTTAAAATAGAATCATAACTGGCCCAGCATTTAGACACACACGGTAGTGACAAGTGTATTGCATCAACATTGCAAACAGTTTGGTCAGTTTGGTGTTTTTTTAAATCAAGGAATAAGCTGAAAGTTAATCATACAGTATGAAGATAATGATAGTAAGAGTGGTTCAATGGGATTGTAATCATGGCATTCTAACAGTTTTGAGCCACTGGTAGCCATGTTTTTGGGCATAATTGGAAATGTGAGAAATGTATCTTGTTCAGAATGCTATGCTGAACAACTTTTGTATCATACTCAAGTTGATAGGAGTCCATATAGAGTTTTGAAAACGCATTTTAAGCCGATTTTGACGGTTTTCTGCCTCTGGCGGCCAGGTTGTTGCGGATAGAAAAATTATGAGAATGCTATCCTGTTCAGAATTGCATGCCCAACAACATTTATATTGGACTCAAGATCATAGGAATCCATACGTATGTCGAAAAACGCATTTACGTCCATTACGACAGTTTTACGCCTCTGGCGGCCATTTTGTTGTACCAAAATTGAAAAAGTGAAGATGTCATCTTGTTCGAAATTTGATGCCCAACAACCTTTATATGCGACTCAAGGTCATAGGAGTCCATCCTGATATCGGAAAACGCATTTACGTCCATTCTGACCGTTTATAGCCTCTGGCGGCCATGTTGTTTTATCAAAATTGAAAAAGTGAAAATGTAATCTTGTTCAGAATGTCATGCCCAACAACTTTTATATTGGACTCAAGATCATAGGAGTCCATCTTGATATCGAAAAACGCATTTACGTCAATACGACAGTATTTAGCCTCTGGTGGCCATTTTGTTTAACCAAATTGAACATTTGACAATTTTATGTTGTTCAGAATTTCATGCCCAACAACTTACTAATTGGGTTTAAGATCATAGGAATCCATACTGATGTTGGAAAACGCATTTACGTCCATTTTGACAGTTTTTAGCCTCTGGCGGCCATGTTTATTCAGCGAAATTGAAAATGTGGAAACGTCATCTTGTTCAAAATTTCATGCCCAACAACTTTGTAATTTTACGCAAGATCATAGGAGACCGTCTTGATGTCGAAAATAGCATTTAAAGCCATTCGGACAGTTTTTTGCATCTGGCGGCCATTTTGTTTTTTTAAATCACTTTAATTTTACTTAGGCAGTTGAAGTTTATGACCCTGAATATTTCACAGTTGGTCCCGCTCAAATCAAACAATCAGTCTAGGAGCTATGGCCATTTTAGCCATAACCACGCCCTTTTTGATGCCACGCCCCAATTTAAAAATGATGGGTGCCATCTTGTTTAGAATTTACTTCTAAGAAACTTTGTAATTGGGTTCAAGATCATAGGACTCTATCTTTATGTCGATATAAGCATTTTAGTTTTTAGGCCACACCCTTTTCGACTTTAATGACTCCTATTGGCTATTCCTTTTAGTGTACAAACTTCATTTATCGTTAGGTGAACGGCATTGGTCTATTTATGACGTGTGTCAAAGGATTATTATCTATTTCAAAAATCCTAGGATCCTTAGGGATTATAGTGTTTTTCACAAAATTCAAAATGGCGGGAAATCTATCCTGGCGGAAGTCATAGGTTCTTGAGGCAGATTTGTTCAGCATGAGGAGATGCATATATGGTTAAAGTTTCATGACTGTAGGTTAAAGATGTCAGGAGATATGCTTGTTCAAAGTTTGCATTTTCAGACGATTGCTATAGCGCCACCTTTGGGCCGATCACTGCAATTTTTTCACACAGATCTTCTGTTGTCTACTTCTACAGCTGTAGCAAGTTTCAGAACTTTGGACACAGCGGTTTAGGCTGTATAAGTCATTTTGGCGGAATAATAATAATAATAATAATAAAACTAACAATAACAATAGGTTGTCTTGCACTTCGTGCTCGACACCCTAATAATAATAATAAAACTAACAATTACAATAGGTTGTCTTGCACTTCGTGCTCGACACCCTAATAATAATAATAAAACTAACAATTACAATAGGTTGTCTTGCACTTCGTGCTCGACACCCTAATAATAATAATAATAATAAAACTAACAATTACAATAGGTTGTCTTGCACTTCGTGCTCGACACCCTAATAATAATAATAATAATAATAATAATAAAACTAACAATTACAATAGGTTGTCTTGCACTTCGTGCTCGACACCCTAATAATAATAATAATAATAATAATAATAATAATAATAATAATAATAATAAAACTAACAATTACAATAGGTTGTCTTGCACTTCGTGCTCGACACCCTAATAATAATAATAATAATAATTAAAGCTGCAAGCAGCGATTACCGGGTGTCGAGGCTTGTGCAGACGAGGCAGACCAGTAAGACCAGTAAGACTTTTACAGATTTTATAGAGTTGATGAGGTTGGAACGGCCTCAGCTTAATTGCGGTGATTTAGCCTTCAATGTTTTAAGAAAGTGTATCAAAGTCAGGGTTCAGCAGTTACGCTCGTTTAACGCTTTAAAATAGAATCATAACTGGCATAGCATTTAGACACACGGTAGTGACAAGTGCATTGCATCGACATTGCAAACAGTTTGGTCAGTTTGGTGTTGTTTTAAATCAAGGAATAAGCTGAAAGTTAATCATACAGTATGAAGATAATGATAGTAAGAGTGGTTCAATGGGATTGGAATCAAGGCATTCTCACCGTTTTGAGCCTCTGGCAGCCATGTTTTTGGGCATAATTGGAAAAGTGAGATATCTATCTTGTTCAGAATTTCATGCTGAACAACTTTTCTATTATAATCAAGATTATAGGAGTCCATATAGATTTCTGAAAACGCATTTTAAGCCCATTCCGACCGTTTTTAGCCTCTGGCGGCCATGTTGTTTCACCAAATGTGAAGATCTGAAAATGTCATCTTGTTCAGAATTCCATGCCCAACAACATTTGTATTGGACACAAGATCATAGGAATCCATCCTGATATCGAAAAACGCATTTACGTCCATTCTGACCGTTTTTAGCCTCTGGCGGCCATGTTGTTTTACCAAAATAGAAAAAGTGAAAACGTCATCTTGTTCAGAATTCCATGCCCAACAACATTTTGTTGGACTTAAGATCATAGGAATCAATCCTGATATCGTAAAAAGCATTTCAATCAATTTTTCAGTTTTGTTCGTCTGGCGGCCATGTTGTTTTTTCAATCAACTTAAACCTTATTTAAGCATTTGGGGATTTGAACCCTGATTGTGTGACAGTTGGTCCCGCTCAAATCCAACCATCCCTCTAGGAGCTGTGGTCATTTTTGTAATAACCACGCCCCTTTTGATGCCACGCCCCAATTGAAACATGATGGGCGCCATCTTGTTCAGAATTTAGTTCTAAGCAACTTTGTAATTGGACTCAAGATCATAGGACACCATCTTGATGTCGATATAAGCATTTTAGTTTTTAGGCCACACCCTTTTCGACTTTAATGACTCCTATTGGCTATTCCTTTTAGTGTACAAACTTCTCTTATCGTTAGGTGAAAGGCATTGGTCTATTAATGACGTGTGCCAAAGGATTATTATCTATTTCAAAAAACCTAGGATCCTTAGGGATTTTAGTGTTTTTCACATAATTCAAAATGGCGGGAAATCTATCCTGGCGGAAGTCATAGGTTCTTGAGGCAGATTTGTTCAGCATGAGGAGATGCATCTATGGTCAAAGTTTCATGACTGTAGGTCAAAGGGGGCAGGAGATATGCTTGTTCAAAGTTAGCATTTTCAGACGATTGCTATAGCGCCACCTTTGGGCCAATCAGTCCAATTTTTTTAGACAGATCTTCTGTAGTCCTCCTCTATAGCTGTGCAAAGTTTCATAAAAAGTGGCTGAGCGGTTTAGGCTGTGTAAGTCAAACGTGGCGGAATAATAATAATAATAAAACTAACAATAACAATAGGTTGTCTTGCACTTCGTGCTCGACACCCTAATAAAACTAACAATTACAATAGGTTGTCTTGCACTTCGTGCTCGACACCCTAATAATAATAATAATAATAAAACTAACAATTACAATAGGTTGTCTTGCACTTCGTGCTCGACACCCTAATTAAAGCTGCAAGCAGCGATTACCGGGTGTCGAGGCTTGTGCAGACGAGGCAGACCAGTAAGACCAGTAAGACTTTTACAGATTTTATAGAGTAGATGAGGTTGGAACGGCCTCAGCTTAATTGCGGTGATTTAGCCTTCAATGTTTTAAGAAAGTGTATCAAAGTCAGGGTTCAGCAGTTACGCTTCTTTAACGCTTTAAAATAGAATCATAACTGGCATAGCATTTAGACACACACACACACACAAAAGTGGCAAGTGCATTGCATCAACATTGCAAACAGTTAGGTCAGTGCTTACTGCTGACATTGTACTGTATTGTTTTAGGTTTAAATCAAAGAATAAGCTTTACTTTGATGAAACACTGTTTAGAAAAGTGAGAGAAAAGTATTATATATTGTCATACAGTATGAAGATAATGATAGTAAATGGGCTGTTTTTAATGTAATGACAGCTTGAGACACACACACACACACACACACAAGTATTGTTTTAGGTTTGAATCAAGGATGTTATATATATTGTCATACAGTATGAAGATAATGATGGTAAATGGATTGTTTTTAATGTAATGACAGCTTCAGACACACACACACACTTTAGGTTTACTTTGATCAAACACTGTTTAGAAAAGTGAGAGAAACGTTTTATATATTGTCATACAGTATGAAGATAATGATAATGAATGGGTTGTTGTTAATGTAATGACAGCTTCAGACACACACACACACACACACACTAGCTATGGCAGTTATGATTTTATTGTAAACTGTTTTTAAAGAAATGATAGCTTCAGACACACACACACTTTAGGTTGACTTTTAATGTTTAGAAAAGTGAGAGAAAAGTATTATATATTGTCATACAGTATGAAGATAATGATAGTAAGAGTGGTTCAATGGGATTGGAATCAAGGCATTCTCACCGTTTTGAGCCTCTGGCAGCCATGTTTTTGGGCATAATTGGAAAAGTGAGATATCTATCTTGTTCAGAATTTCATGCTGAACAACTTTTCTATTATAATCAAGATTATAGGAGTCCATATAGATTTCTGAAAACGCATTTTAAGCCCATTCCGACCGTTTTTAGCCTCTGGCGGCCAGGTTGTTGCCGATAGAAATATTATGAGAATTCTATCTTGTTCAGAATTTCATGCCCAACAACATTTCCATTGGACTCAAGATCATAGGAATCCATACGTATGTCGGAAAACGCATTTACATCCATTCCGACAGTTTTACGCCTCCGGTGGCCATTTTGTTGTACCAAAATCGAAAAAGTGAAGATGTCATCTTGTTCAGAATGTGATGACCAACAACGATTATATTGGACTCAAGGTCATAGGAGTCCATCCTGATATCGAAAAACGCATTTACGTCCATTCTGACCGTTTGTAGCCTCTGGCGGCCATGTTGTTTTACCAAAATAGAAAAAGTGAAAATGTAATCTTGTTCATAATGTCATGCCCAACAACCTTTATATTGGACTCAAGATCATAGGAGTCCATCTTGATATCGAAAAACGCATTTACGTCAATACGACAGTATTTAGCCTCTGGTGGCTTTTTTGTTTAACAAAATTGAACATTTGACAATTTCCTCTTGTTCAGAATTTCATGCCCAACAACTTATTAATTGGGTTTAAGATCATAGGAATCCATACTGATGTTGAAAAACGCATTTACGTCCATTTTGACCGTTTTTAGCCTCTGGCGGCCATATTTATTCAGCAAAATTGAAAATGTGAAAACATCATCTTGTTCAGGATTTCATGCCCAACAACTTTTTAATTTTACTCAAGATCATAGGAGACCGTCTTGATGTCGTAAATAGCATTTAAAGCCATTCGGACAGTTTTTTGCATCTGGTGGCCATTTTGTTTTTTTAAATCAACTTAATTTTACTTGGGCAGTTGGAGTTTATGACCTTGATTATTTCACAGTTGGTCCCGCTCAAATCAAACAATCAGTCTAGGAGCTATGGTCATTTTAGCCATAACCACGCCCTTTTTGATGCCACGCCCCAATTAAAAAATGATGGGTGCCATCTTGTTTAGAATTTACTTCTAAGAAACTTTATAATTGGGTTCAAGATCATAGGACTCTATCTTCATGTCGATATAAGCATTTTAGTTTTTAGGCCACACCCTTTTTGACTTTAATGACTCCTATTGGCTATTAATTTTAGTGTACAGACTTCACTTCTCGTCATATGAAGGATATAGGGCTATAGATAATGTCTGCCAAAGGATTTATGTCTATCTAAAAAAACCTAGGATTCTTAGGGATTTTAGTGTTTTTCTTAAAATTCAAAATGGCGGGAAATCTATCCTGGCGGAAGTCATAGGTTCTTGAGGCAGATTTGTTTAGCATGAGGAGATGCATATATGGCTAAATTTTCATGACTCTAGGTCAAAGGGGTCAGGAGATATGCTTGTTCAAAGTTTGCATTTTCAGACGATTGCTATAGCGCCACCTTTGGGCCGATCACTGCAATTTTTTCACACAGATCTTCTGTTGTCTACTTCTACAGCTGTAGCAAGTTTCAGACCTTTGGTCACAGCGGTTTAGGCTGTGTAAGTCGATTTTGGCGGAATAATAATAATAATAATAATAATAATAATAATAATTAAAGCTGCAAGCAGCGATTACCGGGTGTCGAGGCTTGTGCAGACGAGGCAGACCAGTAAGACCAGTAAGACTTTTACAGATTTTATAGAGTTGATGAGGTTGGAACGGCCTCAGCTTAATTGCGGTGATTTAGCCTTCAATGTTTTATGAAAGTGTATCAAAGTCAGGGTTCAGCAGTTACGCTCGTTTAACGCTTTAAAATAGAATCATAACTGGCATAGCATTTAGACACACGGTAGTGACAAGTGCATTGCATCGACATTGCAAACAGTTTGGTCAGTTTGGTGTTGACTGAAACTGAAGCTGAAAGTTAATCATACAGTATGAAGATAATGATAGTAAGAGTGGTTCAATGGGATTGGAATCATGGCATTCTAAACGTTTTGAGCCTCTGGTAGCCATGTTTCTGGGCTTAATTGGAAAAGTGAGAAATGTATCTTGTTCAGAATGTCATGCTGAACAACGTTTCTATCATACTCAAGATGATAGGAGTCCATATAGAGTTTTGAAAACGCATTTTAAGCCCATTCTGATGATTTTTTGCCTCTGGCGGCCAGGTTGTTGCGGATAGAAATATTATGAGAATGCTATCTTGTTCAGAATTTCATGCCCAACAACATTTCCATTGGACTCAAGATCATAGGAATCCATACGTATGTCGGAAAACGCATTTACGTCCATTCCGACAGTTTTACGCCTCTGGTGGCCATTTTGTTGTACCAAAATCGAAAAAGTGAAGATATCTTCTTGTTCAGAATGTGATGACCAACAACTTTTATATTGGACTCAAGGTCATAGGAGTCCATCCTGATATCGAAAAACGCATTTACGTCCATTCTGACCGTTTGTAGCCTCTGGCGGCAATGTTGTTTTACCAAAATAGAAAAAGTGAAAATGTAATCTTGTTCATAATGTCATGCCCAACAACGTTAATATTGGACTCAAGATCATAGGAGTCCATCTTGATATCGAAAAACGCATTTACGTCAATACGACAGTATTTAGCCTCTGGTGGCTTTTTTGTTTAACAAAATTGAACATTTGACAATTTCATCTTGTTCAGAATTTCATGCCCAACAACTTATTAATTGGGTTTAAGATCATAGGAATCCATACTGATGTTGAAAAACGCATTTACGTCCATTTTGACCGTTTTTAGCCTCTGGCGGCCATATTTATTCAGCAAAATTGAAAATGTGAAAACGTCATCTTGTTCAGAATTTCATGCCCAACAACTTTTTAATTTTACTCAAGATCATAGGAGACCGTCTTGATGTCGTAAATAGCATTTAAAGCCATTCGGACAGTTTTTTGCATCTGGCGGCCATTTTGTTTTTTTTAATCAACTTAATTTTACTTGGGCAGTTGGAGTTTATGACCTTGATTATTTCACAGTTGGTCCCGCTCAAATCAAACAATCAGTCTAGGAGCTATGGTCATTTTAGCCATAACCACGCCCTTTTTGATGCCACGCCCCAATTAAAAAATGATGGGTGCCATCTTGTTTAGAAATTACTTCTAAGAAACTTTGTAATTGGGTTCAAGATCATAGGACTCTATCTTCATGTCGATATAAGCATTTTAGTTTTTAGGCCACACCCTTTTCGACTTTAATGACTCCTATTGGCTATTACTTTTAGTGTACAGCCTTCACTTCTCGTCATATGAAGGATATAGGGCTATAGATGATGTCTGCCAAAGGAGTTGTGTCTATCTCAAAAAACCTAGGATTCTTAGGGATTGTAGTGTTTTTCTTAAAATTCAAAATGGCGGGAAATCTATCCTGGCGGAAGTCATAGGTTCTTGAGGCAGATTTGTTTAGCATGAGGAGATGCATATATGGTTAAAGTTTCATGACTCTAGGTCAAAGGGGTCAGGAGATATGCTTGTTCAAAGTTTGCATTTTCAGACGATTGCTATAGCGCCACCTTTGGGCCAATCACTGCAATTTTTTCACACAGATCTTCTGTTGTCTACTTCTACAGCTGTAGCAAGTTTCAGACGTTTTGTCACAGCGGTTTAGGCTGTGTAAGTCGATTTTGGCGGAATAATAATAATAATAATAATAATAATAATAATAATAATAATAATAATAATAATAATAATAATAAAACTAACAATAACAATAGGTTGTCTTGCACTTCGTGCTCGACACCCTAATTAAAGCTGCAAGCAGCGATTACCGGGTGTCGAGGCTTGTGCAGACGAGGCAGACCAGTAAGACCAGTAAGACTTTTACAGATTTTATAGAGTTGATGAGGTTGGAACGGCCTCAGCTTAATTGCGGTGATTTAGCCTTCAATGTTTTAAGAAAGTGTATCAAAGTCAGGGTTCAGCAGTTACGCTCGTTTAACGCTTTAAAATAGAATCATAACTGGCATAGCATTTAGACACACGGTAGTGACAAGTGCATTGCATCGACATTGCAAACAGTTTGGTCAGTTTGGTGTTGTTTTAAATCAAGGAATAAGCTGAAAGTTAATCATACAGTATGAAGATAATGATAGTAAGAGTGGTTCAATGGGATTGGAATCAAGGCATTCTCACCGTTTTGAGCCTCTGGCAGCCATGTTTTTGGGCATAATTGGAAAAGTGAGATATCTATCTTGTTCAGAATTTCATGCTGAACAACTTTTCTATTATAATCAAGATTATAGGAGTCCATATAGATTTCTGAAAACGCATTTTAAGCCCATTCCGACCGTTTTTAGCCTCTGGCGGCCATGTTGTTTCACCAAATGTGAAGATCTGAAAATGTCATCTTGTTCATAATTCCATGCCCAACAACATTTGTATTGGACACAAGATCATAGGAATCCATCCTGATATCGAAAAACGCATTTACGTCCATTCTGACCGTTTTTAGCCTCTGGCGGCCATGTTGTTTTACCAAAATAGAAAAAGTGAAAACGTCATCTTGTTCAGAATTCCATGCCCAACAACATTTTGTTGGACTTAAGATCATAGGAATCAATCCTGATATCGTAAAAAGCATTTCAATCAATTTTTCAGTTTTGTTCGTCTGGCGGCCATGTTGTTTTTTCAATCAACTTAAACCTTATTTAAGCATTTGGGGATTTGAACCCTGATTGTGTGACAGTTGGTCCCGCTCAAATCCAACCATCCCTCTAGGAGCTGTGGTCATTTTTGTAATAACCACGCCCCTTTTGATGCCACGCCCCAATTGAAACATGATGGGCGCCATCTTGTTCAGAATTTAGTTCTAAGCAACTTTGTAATTGGACTCAAGATCATAGGACACCATCTTGATGTCGATATAAGCATTTTAGTTTTTAGGCCACACCCTTTTCGACTTTAATGACTCCTATTGGCTATTCCTTTTAGTGTACAAACTTCTCTTATCGTTAGGTGAAAGGCATTGGTCTATTAATGACGTGTGCCAAAGGATTATTATCTATTTCAAAAAACCTAGGATCCTTAGGGATTTTAGTGTTTTTCACATAATTCAAAATGGCGGGAAATCTATCCTGGCGGAAGTCATAGGTTCTTGAGGCAGATTTGTTCAGCATGAGGAGATGCATCTATGGTCAAAGTTTCATGACTGTAGGTCAAAGGGGGCAGGAGATATGCTTGTTCAAAGTTAGCATTTTCAGACGATTGCTATAGCGCCACCTTTGGGCCAATCAGTCCAATTTTTTTAGACAGATCTTCTGTAGTCCTCCTCTATAGCTGTGCAAAGTTTCATAAAAAGTGGCTGAGCGGTTTAGGCTGTGTAAGTCAAACGTGGCGGAATAATAATAATAATAAAACTAACAATTACAATAGGTTGTCTTGCACTTCGTGCTCGACACCCTAATAATAATTAAAGCTGCAAGCAGCGATTACCGGGTGTCGAGGCTTGTGCAGACGAGGCAGACCAGTAAGACCAGTAAGACTTTTACAGATTTTATAGAGTTGATGAGGTTGGAACGGCCTCAGCTTAATTGCGGTGATTTAACCTTCAATGTTTTATGAAAGTGTATCAAAGTCAGGGTTCAGCAGTTAAGCTCGTTTAACGCCTTAGAATAGAATCATAAGTGGCATAGCATTTAGACACACACGGTAGTGACAAGTGCATTGCATCGACATTGCAAACAGTTTGGTCAGTTTGATGTTGTTTTAAATCAAGGAATAAGCTGAAAGTTAATCATACAGTATGAAGATAATGATAGTAAGAGTGGTTCAATGGGATTGGAATCATGGCATTCTAACAGTTTTGAGCCTCTGGTAGCCATGTTTTTGGGCATAATTGAAAAAGTGCGAAATGTATCTTGTTCAGAATTTCATGCTGAACAACTTTTGTATCATAGCCAAGATGATAGGAGTCCATATAGAGTTTTGAAAACGCATTTTAAGCCGATTTTGACGGTTTTCTGCCTCTGGCGGCCAGGTTGTTGCGGATAGAAAAATTATGAGAATGCTATCCTGTTCAGACTTTCATGCCCAACAACATTTCTATTGGACTAAAGATCATAAGAATCCATACGTATGTCGAAAAACGCATTTACGTCCATTCCGACAGTTTTACGCCTCTGGCGGCCATTTTGTTGTACCAAAATTGAAAAAGTGAAGATGTCATCTTGTTCAGAATGTGATGCCCAACATCCTTTATATGGGACTCAAGGTCATAGGAGTCCATCCTGATATCGAAAAACGCATTTACGTCCATTCTGACCGTTTGTAGCCTCTGGCGGCCATGTTGTTTTACCAAAATTGAAAGAATGAAAATGTAATCTTGTTTGGAATGTCATGCCCAACAACGTTTATATTGGACTCAAGATCATAGGAGTCCATCTTGATATCGAAATACGCATTTACGTCAATACGACAGTATTTAGCCTCTGGTGGCTTTTTTGTTTACCCAAATTGAACATTTGACAATTTCATCTTGTTCAGAATTTCATGCCCAACAACTTATTAATTGGGTTTAAGATCATAGGAATCCATACTGATGTTGAAAAACGCATTTACGTCCATTTTGACCGTTTTTAGCCTCTGGCGGCCATATTTATTCAGCAAAATTGAAAATGTGAAAACGTCATCTTGTTCAGAATTTCATGCCCAACAACTTTTTAATTTTACTCAAGATCACAGGAGACCGTCTTGATGTCGTAAATAGCATTTAAAGCCATTCGGACAGTTTTTTGCATCTGGCGGCCATTTCGTTTTTTTAAATCAACTTAATTTTACTTGGGCAGTTGGAGTTTATGACCTTGATTATTTCACAGTTGGTCCCGCTCCAATCAAACAATCAATCTAGGAGCTATGGTCATTTTAGCCATAACCACGCCCTTTTTGATGCCACGCCCCAATTAAAAAATGATGGGGGCCATCTTGTTTAGAATTTACTTCTAAGAAACTTTATAATTGGGTTCAAGATCATATGACTCTATCTTCATGTCGATATAAGCATTTTAGTTTTTAGGCCACACCCTTTTCGATTTTAATGACTCCTATTGGCTATTACTTTTAGTGTACAGACTTCACTTCTCGTCATATGAAGGATATAGGGCTATAGATGATGTCTGCCAAAGGATTTATTTCTATCTCAAAAAACCTAGGATTCTTAGGGATTTTAGTGTTTTTCTTAAAATTCAAAATGGCGGGAAATCTATCCTGGCGGAAGTCATAGGTTCTTGAGGCAGATTTGTTTAGCATAAGGAGATGCATATATGGTTAAAATTTCATGACTCTAGGTCAAAGGGGTCAGGAGATATGCTTGTTCAAAGTTTGCATTTTCAGACGATTGCTATAGCGCCACCTTTGGGCCGATCACTGCAATTTTTTCATACATATCTTCTGTTGTCTACTTCTACAGCTGTAGCAAGTTTCAGAACTTTGAACACAGCGGTTTAGGCTGTGTAAGTCGATTTTGGCGGAATAATAATAATAATAATAATAATAATTAAAGCTGCAAGCAGCGATTACCGGGTGTCGAGGCTTGTGCAGACGAGGCAGACCAGTAAGACCAGTAAGACTTTTACAGATTTTATAGAGTTGATGAGGTTGGAACGGCCTCAGCTTAATTGCGGTGATTTAGCCTTCAATGTTTTAAGAAAGTGTATCAAAGTCAGGGTTCAGCAGTTACGCTCGTTTAACGCTTTAAAATAGAATCATAACTGGCATAGCATTTAGACACACACGGTAGTGACAAGTGCATTGCATCAACATTGCAAACAGTTTGGTCAGTTTGGTGTTGTTTTAAATCAAGGAATAAGCTGAAAGTTAATCATACAGTATGAAGATAATGATAGTAAGAGTGGTTCAATGGGATTGGAATCATGGCATTCTAACAGTTTTGAGCCTCTGGTAGCCATGTTTTTGGGCATAATTGGAAATGTGAGAAATGTATCTTGTTCAGAATGTTATGCTGAACAACTTTTGTATCATACTGAAGATGATAGGAGTCCACATAGAGTTTTGAAAACCCATTTTAAGTCGATTTTGACGGTTTTCTGCCTCTGGCGGCCAGGTTGTTGCGGATAGAAAAATTATGAGAATGCTATCCTGTTCAGAATTACATGCCCAACAACATTCCTATTGGACTAAAGATCATAGGAATCCATACGTATGTCGAAAAACCCATTTACGTCCATTCCGACAGTTTTACGCCTCTGTCGGCCATTTTGTTGTACCACAATTGAAAAAGTGAAGATGTCATCTTGTTCAGAATTTGATGCCCAACAACCTTTATATTGGACTCAAGGTCATAGGAATCCATACGTATGTCGAAAAACGCATTTACGTCCATTCTGACCGTTTGTAGCCTCTGGCGGCCATGTTGTTTTACCAAAATAGAAAAAGTGAAAATGTAATGTTGTTCATAATGTCATGCCCAACAACGTTTATATTGGACTCAAGATCATAGGAGTCCATCTTGATATCGAAAAACGCATTTACGTCAATTCGACAGTATTTAGCCTCTGGTGGCTTTTTTGTTTAACCAAATTGAACATTTGACAATTTCATCTTGTTCAGAATTTCATGCCCAACAACTTATTAATTGGGTTTAAGATCATAGGAATCCATACTGATGTTGAAAAACGCATTTACGTCCATTTTGACCGTTTTTAGCCTCTGGCGGCCATATTTATTCAGCAAAATTGAAAATGTGAAAACGTCATCTTGTTCAGAATTTCATGCCCAACAACTTTTTAATTTTACTCAAGATCATAGGAGACCGTCTTGATGTCGTAAATAGCATTTAAAGCCATTCGGACAGTTTTTTGCATCTGGCGGCCATTTTGTTTTTTTAAATCAACTTAATTTTACTTGGGCAGTTGGAGTTTATGACCTTGATTATTTCACAGTTGGTCCCGCTCAAATCAAACAATCAGTCTAGGAGCTATGGTCATTTTAGCCATAACCACGCCCTTTTTGATGCCACGCCCCAATTAAAAAATGATGGGTGCCATCTTGTTTAGAATTTACTTCTAAAAAACTTTGTAATTGGGTTCAAGATCATAGGACTCTATCTTCATGTCGATATAAGCATTTAAGTTTTTAGGCCACACCCTTTTCGACTTTAATGACTCCTATTGGCTATTACTTTTAGTGTACAGACTTCCCTTCTCGTCATATGAAGGGTATAGGGCTATAGATGATGTCTGCCAAAGGATTTATGTCTATCTCAAAAAGCCTAGGATTCTTAGGGATTTTAGTGTTTTTCTTAAAATTCAAAATGGCGGGAAATCTATCCTGGCGGAAGTCATAGGTTCTTGAGGCAGATTTGTTTAGCATGAGGAGATGCATATATGGTTAAAGTTTCATGACTCTAGGTCAAAGGGGTCAGGAGATATGCTTGTTCAAAGTTTGCATTTTCAGACGATTGCTATAGCGCCACCTTTGGGCCGATCACTGCAATTTTTTCACACAGATCTTCTATTGTCTACTTCTACAGCTGTAGCAAGTTTCAGACCTTTGGTCACAGCGGTTTAGGCTGTGTAAGTCGATTTTGGCGGAATAATAATAATAATAATAATAATAATAATAATAATAATAATAATAATAATTAAAGCTGCAAGCAGCGATTACCGGGTGTCGAGGCTTGTGCAGACGAGGCAGACCAGTAAGACCAGTAAGACTTTTACAGATTTTATAGAGTTGATGAGGTTGGAACGGCCTCAGCTTAATTGCGGTGATTTAGCCTTCAATGTTTTATGAAAGTGTATCAAAGTCAGGGTTCAGCAGTTACGCTCGTTTAACGCCTTAGAATAGAATCATAAGTGGCATAGCATTTAGACACACACGGTAGTGACAAGTGCATTGCATCGACATTGCAAACAGTTTGGTCAGTTTGGTGTTGTTTTAAATCAAGGAATAAGCTGAAAGTTAATCATACAGTATGAAGATAATGATAGTAAGAGTGGTTCAATGGGATTGGAATCATGGCATTCTAACAGTTTTGAGCCTCTGGTAGCCATGTTTTTGGGCATAATTGAAAAAGTGCGAAATGTATCTTGTTCAGAATTTCATGCTGAACAACTTTTGTATCATAGCCAAGATGATAGGAGTCCATATAGAGTTTTGAAAACGCATTTTAAGCCGATTTTGACGGTTTTCTGCCTCTGGCGGCCAGGTTGTTGCGGATAGAAAAATTATGAGAATGCTATCCTGTTCAGACTTTCATGCCCAACAACATTTCTATTGGACTAAAGATCATAAGAATCCATACGTATGTCGAAAAACGCATTTACGTCCATTACGACAGTTTTACACCTCTGGCGGCCATTTTGTTGTACCAAAATTGAAAAAGTGAAGATGTCATCTTGTTCAAAATGTGATGCCCAACAACCTTTAAATGGGACTCAAGGTCATAGGAGTCCATCCTGATATCGAAAAACGCATTTACGTCCATTCTGACCGTTTATAGCCTCTGGCGGCCATGTTGTTTTACCAAAATAGAAAAAGTGAAAATGTAATCTTGTTTGGAATGTCATGCCCAACAACGTTTATATTGGACTCAAGATCATAGGAGTCCATCTTGATATCGAAAAACGCATTTACGTCAATACGACAGTATTTAGCCTCTGGTGGCTTTTTTGTTTAACCAAATTGAACATTTGACAAGTTCATCTTGTTCAGAATTTCATGCCCAACAACTTATTAACTGGGTTTAAGATCATAGGAATCCATACTGATGTTGAAAAACGCATTTACGTCCATTTTGACCGTTTTTAGCCTCTGGCGGCCATATTTATTCAGCAAAATTGAAAATGTGAAAACGTCATCTTGTTCAGAATTTCATGCCCAACAACTTTGTAATTTTACGCAAGATGATAGGAGACCGTCTTGATGTCGAAAATAGCATTTAAAGCCATTCGGACAGTTTTTTGCATCTGGCGGCCATTTTGTTTTTTTAAATCACTTTAATTTTACTTAGGCAGTTGAAGTTTATGACCTTGAATATTTCACAGTTGGTCCCGCTCAAATCAAACAATCAGTCTAGGAGCTATGGCCATTTTAGCCATAACCACGCCCTTTTTGATGCCACGCCCCAATTAAAAAATGATGGGGGCCATCTTGTTTAGAATTTACATCTAAGAAACTTTGTAATTGGGTTCAAGATCATAGGACTCTATCTTCATGTCGATATAAGCATTTTAGTTTTTAGGCCACACCCTTTTCGACTTTAATGACTCCTATTGGCTATTCCTTTTAGTGTACAAACTTCGTTTATCGTTAGGTGACCGGCATTGTTCTACTAATGACGTATGTCAAAGGATTATTATCTATTTCAAAAAACCTAGGATCCTTAGGGATTAAAGTGTTTTTCACAAAATTCAAAATGGCGGGAAATCTATCCTGGCGGAAGTCATAGGTTCTTGAGGCAGATTTGTTCAGCATGAGGAGATGCATATATGGTTAAAGTTTCATGACTGTAGGTTAAAGATGTCATGAGATATGCTTGTTCAAAGTTTGCATTTTCAGACGATTGCTATAGCGCCACCTTTGGGCCGATCACTACGATTTTTTCACACAGATCTTCTGCTGTCTACTTCTACAGCTGTGCAAAGTTTCATAAAACGTGGCTGAGCGGTTTAGGCTGTATAAGTCGATTTTGGCGGAATAATAATAATAATAATAAAACTAACAATTACAATAGGTTGTCTTGGACTTCGTCCTCGACACCCTAATAATAATAATAATAAAACTAACAATTACAATAGGTTGTCTTGCACTTCGTGCTCGACACCCTAATAATAAAACTAACAATAACAATAGGTTGTCTTGCACTTCGTGCTCGACACCCTAATAATAATAATAATAATAATTAAAGCTGCAAGCAGCATTTAGCGGGTGTCGAGGTTTGTGCTGACGAGGCAGACCAGTAAGACTTTTAAAGATTTTATACAGTTGATGAGGTTGGAATGGCCTCAGCTCAATTGCGGTGATTGGCCTTCGATGTCTTGTGAAAGTGTATCAAAGTCAGGGTTCAGCAGTTACGCTTCTTTAACGCTTTAAAATAGAATGATAACCGGCATAGCATTTAGACACACACACACACAAAAGTGGCAAGTGCATTGCATCAACATTGCAAACAGTTAGGTCAGTGCTTACTGCTGACATTGTACTGTATTGTTTTTGGTTTAAATCAAGGAATAAGCTTTACTTTGATCAAACACTGTTTAGAAAAGTGAGAGTAAAGTTTTATATATTGTCATACAGTATGAAGATAATGATAGTTAATGGGTTGTTTTTAATGTAATGACAGCTTCACACAGACACACACACACACAAACACACTTTAGGTTTACTTTGACCAAACACTGTAATGGATTGTTGTTAATGTAATGACAGCTTCAGACACACACACACTTTAGGTTTACTTTGATAAAACACTGTTTAGAAAAGTGAGAGTAAAGTTTTATATATTGTCATACAGTATGAAGATAATGATAGTTAATGGGTTGTTTTTAATGTAATGACAGCTTCAGACACACACACACACACACACACACACACACTAGCTATGCCAGTTATGATTTTATTGTAAACTGTTTTCAAAGAAATGATAGCTTCAGACACACACACACACTTTAGGTTTACTTTGATCAAAAACTGTATAGAAAATTGAGAGAAAAGTATTATATATTGTCATACAGTATGAAGATAATGATAGTTAATGGGTTGTTTTTAATGTAATGACAGCTTCAGACACACACACACACTAGCTATGCCAGTTATGATGTTATTGTAAACTGTTTTTAAAGAAATGATAGCTTCAGACACACACACACACTTTAGGTTTACTTTGATCAAACACTGTTTAGAAAAGTAAGAGAAAAGTATTATATATTGTCATACAGTATGAAGATAATGATAGTTAATGGGTTGTTTTTAATGTAATGACAGCTTCAGACACACACACACTTTAGGTTTACTTTGATAAAACACTGTTTAGAAAAGTGAGAGTAAAGTTTTATATATTGTCATACAGTATGAAGATAACGATAGTTAGAGTTGTTCAATGGGATTGGAATCACGGCATGGTAACAGGTTTGAGCCTCTAGCAGCCATGTTTTTGGGCATAATTGGAAAAGTGAAATATCTATGTTGTTCGGAATTTCATGCTGAACAACTTTTCTATTATAGTCAAGATGATTAGAGTCCATATAGATTTGTGAAAACGCATTTTAAGCCCATTCTGACGGTTTTCTGTCTCTGGCGGCCATGTTGTTTTACCAAAATAAAATTGTGAAAATGTACTCTTGTTCAGAATTCCATGGCCAACAACTTTTCTATTGTACTGAAGATGATAGGAGTCCATATAGATTTTTGAAAACGCATTTTAAGGCCGTTCGGACGGTTTTCTGTCTCTGGCGGCCATTTTGTTTTAGCAAAATTAAAATCTGAAAATTAATTCTTGTTCAGAATTCCATGGCCAACAACATTTGTATTGGACACAAGATCATAGGACACAATATTGATGTCGATATAAGCATTTTAGTGTTCGGCGTGGTTAAGCCACACCTTCTTTCAAAGTTAATGGCTCCTGGGGGCCTTATGCTTTATTGCACAGACATTTCGTGAGAACATATTAAAGACATTGGTCCATAGATTATGTGTGCCAAAGGATTTCTGTTTATCTTAAGAAACGTAGGAGCCCTACTGATTTTAATGTTTTTGACAAAATTCAAAATGGCGAAAAATCCATCATGGCGGAAGTCATAGGTTCTTGAGGCACATTTGTTCAGCATGTGAAGGTGCATATTTGAGCAAAGTTTCATGACTTTAGGTCAAAGGGGTCAGGAGATATGCTTGTTCAAAGTTTGCATTTTCAGACGATTGCTATAGCGCCACCTTTGGGCCAATCAGTGCAATTCTTTCACACAGATATTCTGTAGTCCTCCTCTACAGCTGTAGCAAGTATTCATAAAACGTGTTAAAAAAATTTTTTTGTCTAAGTCTGGCGGCCATGTTGTTTTGTCAATCAACTTAAATCTTACTTAAGCATTTAGGGCTTTGATCCCTGATTGTGTGACAGTTGGTCCCGCTCAAATCCAACAATTCTTCTAGGAACTGTGGTCATTTTAGTCAAAAACCACGCCCTCTTGATGCCACGCCCCAATTGAAAAAACATGGGTACCATCTTGTTTAGAATTTAATGATGAACAATGTTTGTATTGGGGTCAAGATCATAGGACTCCACCTTCATGTCGATATAAGCATTTTTGTGTTTGGCGTTGTTAGGCCACACCTTCTTTCAAAGTTAATGGCTCCTGGGGGCCTTATGCTTTATTGCACAGACTTTTACTGAGTTCATATTAAAGATATTGGTCCAAAGAGTATGTGTGCTCAAGGATTTCTGTGTATCTAAAAAAACCTAGGGCTTTTACATTTTTTCATGTTTCTCACAAAATTCAAAATGGCGGAAAATCCATCATGGCGGAAGTCATAGGTTCTTGAGGAATATTTGTTCAGCATGGGGAGATGCATATATGGTCAAAGTTTTATGACTGTAGGTCAATGGGGTCAGGAGATATGCTTGTTCAAAGTTTGCATTTTCATGCGATTGCTATAGCGCCACCTTTGGGCCAATCAGTGCAATTCTTTCACACAGATCTTCTGTTGTCGTCCTATACAGGTTTAGCAAGTTTTTTTCAGAATTAACCAAGCGGTTTAGGCTGTATAAGTCAAACACTGTGCATAAAAATAATAATAATAATATCAGCAATAACAAGAGGTTGTCTTGGACTTCGTCCTCGACACCCTAATAAAACTAACAATAACAATAGGTTGTCTTGCACTTCGTGCTCGACACCCTAATAATAATAATAAAACTAACAATTACAATAGGTTGTCTTGCACTTCGTGCTCGACACCCTAATAATAAAACTAACAATTACAATAGGTTGTCTTGCACTTCGTGCTCGACACCCTAATAACAATAGGTTGTCTTGCACTTCGTGCTCGACACCCTAATAAAACTAACAATTACAATAGGTTGTCTTGCACTTCGTGCTCGACACCCTAATAATAATAATAATAAAACTAACAATTACAATAGGTTGTCTTGCACTTCGTGCTCGACACCCTAATAATAATAAAACTAACAATTACAATAGGTTGTCTTGCACTTCGTGCTCGACACCCTAATAAAACTAACAATTACAATAGGTTGTCTTGCACTTCGTGCTCGACACCCTAATAATAATAATAATAAAACTAACAATTACAATAGGTTGTCTTGCACTTCGTGCTCGACACCCTAATAATAATAATAATAAAACTAACAATTACAATAGGTTGTCTTGCACTTCGTGCTCGACACCCTAATAATAATAATAATAATAATAATAATAATAATAAAACTAACAATTACAATAGGTTGTCTTGCACTTCGTGCTCGACACCCTAATAATAAAACTAACAATTACAATAGGTTGTCTTGCACTTCGTGCTCGACACCCTAATAATAATAAAACTAACAATTACAATAGGTTGTCTTGCACTTCGTGCTCGACACCCTAATAATAAAACTAACAATTACAATAGGTTGTCTTGGACTTCGTCCTCGACACCCTAATAAAACTAACAATTACAATAGGTTGTCTTGCACTTCGTGCTCGACACCCTAATAAAACTAACAATTACAATAGGTTGTCTTGCACTTCGTGCTCGACACCCTAATAATAATAATAATAAAACTAACAATTACAATAGGTTGTCTTGCACTTCGTGCTCGACACCCTAACAATTACAATAGGTTGTCTTGCACTTCGTGCTCGACACCCTAAAAAACTAACAATTACAATAGGTTGTCTTGCACTTCGTGCTCGACACCCTAATAAATAGACACATTTTACATTGCATATGTGTCATGCCGTCCACTTCCGCCACCTAGCGGGTGCCGGCAGTCACTACTCCACCTGCTCCCTCTTTCCCGCTGTTTCCACACCGGCCGTCAACCACCAATCACCGGCCCCCTATTCCTCCCCTGGATCTCCGAGCAGCCGGCGCTGGTTCGTGGTTCACTCTGCTCCCGTCAGTGTCTTGGTTCCCGGCTCTAGAGTACTGGTCCTTTCCCTGTTCCTGCCTTGTGACCCGTTCTCTCCCTTTGCCTCGCTGTCCGCCTGATTTCCTGCCCGTTGCCGTACCCTGCCTGTCTGACCGCTCTCTGCCTGCTTAGCCCCCCGGCTTGCCTGTTTCTCGCTCGCAGTAAACTCCCTTTGTACCTCTCCGCCTCCCTGTGTCGCTCTGTTCCGCGTGTATCCCTTTAAATAAAACAACACACAATAACACATTACATCTTTACAAAATAACGTGAATGAAGACAAACACAGCCACAATAAATCTCTCTCTCTCTCTCTCTCTCTCTCTCTCTCTCTCTCTCTCTCTCTCTCTCTCTCTCCCTCCGTTGGTTCACAGTGGAAAACAATTGAATAGTTGAACAATAACTTCTCTAAAATGGTGAGATGTAGTCGTTATTTGCGACTGGAACTGGGATTCATCGGCGTGGATCGACGCTGGTTTCCGGGGCTTCCCCGAATACTATTCATCCAGCCCCGATCCAATATTCAACAAAAGAAGAAGAAGAGAGAACAGATCTGTTTATTGCCGCTACGCTCGCTGCAGGAACGCGCCCCGGCGTGCACGCGCACAGTGCACACACGAGCAGCAGAGCTATGAGAGCAGCAGACAGCGGATTCGGTCAGAGTAGGAAGTAGAGGAAGCAGCGCTCCGGGTTTGGTGTGTGTGTGTGTGTGTGTGTGTGTGTGTGTGTGTGTGTGTGTTCGGTAAAGTGACATTTGATGGTCATATTTTGTACAGCTGCATTTGTACATGCAACTGCACAGCTGCATTTTAAAAAGAGACTAACTATATGTTCTGTATTATGTATATAGTTCGTATGTATTTTATCAATTGTTTCTTATTTAAATTATTATATTTTCGTATTTCTTTTTCTTTTTTGTTATAGTTGACAAACTTTGCACTCAAAACACTTACAATTCTGCTGAGAGTGTGAGTGCAGTATGAATATATGTGTGTATATTACTCTGTGTGTGTGTGTGTGTCTATTAAATAAACAATGTTAATTAGTTAAATAAGTCACTTCTCTTCCAAGGCGCGGGCATCAACCAGTAGAAACAGAGTGAAGCATTTGAGCCACTGCAGCAGTCAGAGTAGCCATGTTGAGTCAAACAACACAATGTTAGACGCTGTGGAGACAATGTTGGTGGTTTCCTCTTGACAAGTTAACACCACAGACTGGTGTGTGTGTGTGTGTGTGTGTGTGTGTGTGTGTGTGTGTGTGTGTGTGTTACAGGAACAATGAGTAAAAACCACTGCGCTAGCTAGCAGGGGAGGACAGGAAGTCTTGTTCAGGAAATGAAAGTTACGCTTTAAACTCAAATCAAAGTCACAAGAAGTGGAGGCCCTTCTCTCTTTCTGTAGACAAAGAAAAACACATTTTAAACTATATAGTCTGACAGAAACATTATAAGGTGAGTCCAAAGAATATAAAAAATTATGTGATAATATTTTTACTGACTTACAAATGTTTTCTGGGAATGGCATGTGCTAACACTTCCTGGTCTGAAGTATGTTTGGGTGGTGTATCCAACTGACTATGTTTGGGTGGTGTATCCAACTGACTATGTTTGGGTGGTGTCACCAACTGACTATGTTTGGGTGGGGTCTCTAACTGACTACATTTGGGTGGTGTCTCCAACTGACTGTATGTTTGGGTGGTGTCTCCAACTGACTATGTTTGGGTGATGTCTCCAATAGACTATATTTGGGTGGTGTCTCCAACTAACATTGTGTGTGTGTATCAGTGTGTGCGCATGCTTGCGTGTCTGAAGTCTTCAAAACCTTTCCCTGTAAACACGTGATGAGAGATGACGGTTAACATCGCTTCCTCTCTGAGACGTTAAAGTCTACTTCCTCATTTGAACTTCAGCCTTCAGCAGTGAGCAGCCGTGAAGCTCAATCTTTCTCTAGATCCACTTTTGATCTATAAATAATTATTATATTGACAAAAATATATTTCCCTGATTTACTTATTTAAGGAACACTTTAACCTCCTTTACTTCCCTTGCATTTATACTTTTATAACTTTATACCATATGGGGCAGAGCACATTTTGATCACGGAATAGATACGGTAAGCCTACAGTTTACTACAGTTGATATCGTCTTTAGGTTATTGGTATATTATAATGATCTCATCTCGGGAAATGTGTCAATTAAAGACAGTTCACTTTCAAGAACTACAATGTTAGTTTAATGTTTCACTATTGTGCTTTCAAATGATATAATAATATTATATTACATATATTTTTACAAATATGTAAACGAACCAAAATCACTATTAAAGCTGCACAACATAACTGTGGCGATAAACAAGGAGTATAGGAGAAAACGGTGAGAAAGAAAAGACAACTTTGTGCACTGTTCATTTGAATCTTCATTCAGATTATGTCCTGTTTGCAGAGAACATTAAGAACTTAGATTAGACTAAAGAAGCAATATTTTTCCTTGAAAAGGTTATGTGCAGGTTTGACACAATTATTAACAGTCAGTAGTTAGAAGACAGAGAGAGACAGAGAGAGACAGATACACACACACAGACAGAGAGGGAGATAGACAGAAACACAAGGGGTAGAGAGAGAGATTAAGAGGATGAGAGAGGGGTACTGAGAGAGATGGAGATACAGAGAGGGGTAGAGAGAGAGATTAAGAGGATGAGAGAGGGGTACTGAGAGAGATGGAGATACAGAGAGGGGTAGAGAGAGAGGCAGAAAGAGGTCATGAGATGGAGAAAAAGGTAGATAGAGTGAGGGGTAGAGAGAGTGAGGGGTAGAGAGAGTGAGGGGTAGAGAGAGTGAGGGGTAGAGAGAGTGAGGGGTAGAGAGAGTGAGGGGTAGATAGAGAGTGTGCGGTTGAGCTAGTGAGATGTGATACACTCCAACACATACTAGTAGTGTGACAATATGTGGCTGCTGTTGGCTCAAGAGTGAATTGGGGTTTGAGGGTGGGGAGGTACAAGTGCACCTTGCCACGGCAGATGAAACATTGTGAGGAACAGAGGTGCAAAGCCTATTTATTTATTTATTTATTTATTTGTTCATCTTTTACATCAAGGCAGAAAATGAGGAATGGCGCCCGGTGATTTTCTTTAAAAAACAACTGAAGTGTTCAGTAGTGTGTGAGCAGACAGAGCTCAGACAGCTAGAGGAGGATTCTACATGGAGGTGTTCAGTAGTGTGTGAGCAGACAGAGCTCAGACAGCTAGAGGAGGATTCTACATGGAGGTGTTCAGTAGTGTGTGAGCAGACAGAGCTCAGACAGCTAGAGGAGGATTCTACATGGAGGTGTTCAGTAGTGTGTGAGCAGACAGAGCTCAGACAGCTAGAGGAGGATTCTACATGGAGGTGTTCAGTAGTGTGTGAGCAGACAGAGCTCAGACAGCTAGAGGAGGATTCTACATGGAGGTGTTCAGTAGCGTGTGAGCAGACAGAGCTCAGACAGCTAGAGGAGGATTCTACATGGAGGTGTTCAGTAGTGTGTGAGCAGACAGAGCTCAGACAGCTAGAGGAGGATTCTACATGGAGGTGTTCAGTAGTGTGTGAGCAGACAGAGCTCAGACAGCTAGAGGAGGATTCTACATGGAGGTGTTCAGTAGTGTGTGAGCAGACAGAGCTCAGACAGCTAGAGGAGGTGTTATGTTCCTGTTCATCATACTGTATAGAAGGAGCTGCATCAGTGACGTGTCTCTGCATGCTGTTTGAACTATCAAGTGTCTCTTTGTTTTTCTCTGTCTGAGCTTCTATCGTTCATATTTTAATTAAGTGATTATTCTTCATCACTGACTGAGGTTATGGATCAGCAGCCTATAAGAGGTTAGTCTGGGAGGAGTATAAACTGGGAGGGGAACTGGTCCAACTGGTTAGTTCCCAACATGAGTCGCACAGTTTGTTGTGGCTCACTTCATTACAGCAGGAAGAAGACTAAGGTACTGTACTAAACTCTGATCCATGATGCATCATAAATATGCATAACTTATATATCAAATAAAAAGGGAGATTGCTATTTTCTGTAAACACGTACGTTAAAACTCGTATAAAATGTTACGTAAATATAATGTAACGATTAAGTTAACTTGTCAGACTGCTGTTATTAAAAATAATCGACTTTATTGCTGATGAGTAATTTAGCAGAATCTTTATCCAAAGAGACTGACAGTGAAGTAAAATACAGGTCATACAGAAGCAGGTAGGGGTTGGACAGTACAGAAACAGGTCATTAGGAGCAGGTAGGGTTAGATAGTACAGAGACAGGTCAATAAGGAGCAGCTAGGGGCTAGACAGCACAGAGACAGGTCATTAAGGAGATGATAGAGGTTAGACAGTACATAGACTGGTCATCAAGTTGCACATAGGGGTTAGACAGTTCAGAAACAGGTCATTCAGGAGCAGGTAGGGGTTAGACAGTACAGAGACAGGTCATTAAGGAGCAGCTAGGGGCTAGACAGCACAGAGACAGGTTATTAAGGAGCAGGTATGGGTTAGATAGTACAGAGACAGGTCATTAAGGAGCAGGTAGGGTTAGACAGTAAGGAGACAGGTCATTAAGGAGCAGGTAGGGGCTAGACAGTACAGAGACAGGTCATTAAGGAGTAGGTAGGGGTTAGACAGTACAGAGACAGGTAATTTAGGACCAGGTAGGGGTTAGACAGTATAGAGACAGGTCATTAAGGAGCAGGTAGGGGTTAGAAGGTACAGATACAGTTCAATGAGGAGCAGGTAGGGGTTAGATAGTACAGAGACAGGTAATTAATGAGCAGGTAGGGGTTAGACAGTACAGAGATAGGTCATTAAGGAGCAGGTAGGGGTTAGACAGTACAGAGACAGGTCATTAAGGAGCAGGTAGGGGTTAGACAGTACAGAGACAGTTCATTAAGGAGCAGGTAGGGGTTAGACAGTACAGAGACAGGTCATTAAGGAGCAGGTAGGGGTTAGACAGTACAGACAGATCATTAAGGAGCAGGTAGGGGTTAGACAGTACAGAGACAGGTCACTAAGGAGCAGGTAGGGGTTAGACAGTACAGAGACAGGTCATGAAGGAGCAGGTAGGGGTTAGACAGTACAGAGACAGGTCACTAAGGAGCAGGTAGGGGTTAGACAGTACAGAGACAGGTCATTAAGGAGCAGGTAGGGGTTAGACAGTACAGAGACAGGTCATTAAGGAGCAGGTAGGGGTTAGACAGTACAGAGACAGGTCATTAAGGAGCAGGTAGGGGTTAGGGTGCATCTTGCTGCCTACAGGTTGGGCTACGGACATTGGGGATCGAACCCGGAACCTTTCAGCTGGGAGTCAAGCACCCGGTTATCGTTGAAATAATAGTTTTTCATTCTTCTGTTTTAGGATTGGTCCTAAATCTGAAGTGTCCCTGGGTGACTTTAACGGTAGGCATCTTATTATTATTACTATACCATGGGATACTTTATTTACATTATAATGATTAAAGAATTCACCCTGTCATGACTATTTAAATAACTTCCCATGTTGTAGACAGTGTGGTTTTGTGTCATTAGGATAACATTGTATTTGATGCTGTAGATAGTTTTCAGGGACTTACAGAATAAGTGCTTCCATGTTAACTCCTATCTCAGACCTCTGAAAGCGTAACGTTGTGACACTCAGCTGTTTCAGCTGGGCAGGAGTCAGAGACTGCTCACCCTATGCTAACGTTGTTTTAGGACACATCGTTACCTTATTGTAGACAACAATTGATAGAAATGTGCTTTGAGAATGAATTATTACTTTAATTTAAATGCAAAATGACCAAAGTAACACGAAGTGGAGGCACTTCTCTTTCTGGAGACAAAGAACAACACTTTATAAACTAAATAGTCTGACAGAAACAGTATAAGGTGAGTCCAACATATTGACTATAATCCGCATGAAGCTGTCCTGTCTGCAGGGCTTCATGTTGTACCTCCTGTTGGATGAAGATTTCTGATTGAAACAACACCAATATATAATACATAAAACCCACACATTAGAATGATTTAAAACTTTTATTAGACCATTGTTATACATTATGAAAACCAATATAATGGTGACTTGATTTAACTTGATTAAATTGTTTTCTAGGAATGGCCTCTGCTACTTCCTGTTCTGAAGAAGACTTTTCATGTTCCATCTGTCTGGATGTGTTCAACAGCCCAGTTACCACACCATGTGGACACAACTTCTGTAGAATCTGTATTACAACGTTCTGGGATGACCAAGTCCAGTACAAATGTCCTGTTTGCAACGAGCTTTACCTCACAAGACCTGATGTACGGGTCAATACCCTCTTGTCAGGGATGGTTGATCGGTTTAGAAGTTCTGTACGTGTCAAAGAGCAGCCTTGTGTTGAACCAGGAGAAGTTCCCTGTGACTTCTGTGATGGGACCCAGCTGAAGGCTGTGAAGTCCTGCCTAGTGTGTTTTACCTCCTACTGCCACACCCACCTGGAGCCTCATCAGAGAGTCACAGGCCTGAAGAAACATCGTCTGGTCGACCCTATGGACCGTCTGGAAGACAGGATGTGTAAGAAACACGACCGACTTCTGGAGCTCTTCTGCCAGACTGAGCAGGTGTGTGTGTGTCTGTTCTGCACAGTGACGGACCACAAGTCCCATCCTGTTGTACCTCTAAAGGAGGAATTTGAAGTGAAGATGGCCCAGCTGGGGAAGAAAGTTCATCAGATGATCCAGGAGAGACAACGAAAGATCCAGGAGATCAAAGACACAGTAGATCGCAGCAAAGCAGAAGCAGACAGAGAGATAGCTGATGGTGTGCAGGTCCTCACTGCTCTGAAGCGCTCTATTGAAAAGTGGCAGGATGAGTTCAACCAAACAGTTAAAGATAAACTGAAATCCACAGAGAAACAAGCTGAAGGCCTCATCAAAGAGCTGGAGCAGGAAATAAAATATCTGACCAATAGAAGCTCAGAGGTGAAGCAGCTCTCACGCACTGAAGACCACCTCCTCTTCCTCCAGACCTTCAGATCCCTGAAGAATCCACCACCCACCAGGGACTGGACAACGGTGGAGGTCCATCCTCCGTCATACGTAGGGACCTTGAAGAGATCCCTGGATAAGCTGGAGAAGACACTGAACATGGAGATGAAGAAGGTGCCTGACCTGAGATCAGCTCTAAAGAAGTGTAAGTGTTTAGTTTGATTCATCTCAGGCTTGTCCAATATCCAGTGTCACCGGTATGATACGGTGCTCAAGCCCACACCGCCATCATTACCGCCACACTGTCCATACCACTATTTTGTCATATTCTTAGTCTATAACTATTTAAGTTAAAACAAATAGCTTATATGTATATATAGTATGTATGAGTACATGTCTATGTATACCTAGTATGTATGAACCAGTTCTATGGCTCCAACAGTTAATTTCCAGCCTGTATGTGAGCTCAGCTTGTTCAGTCTGTTGTTCACACAGGTGTCCCTTTGAAGGTTGAGTGCAATGTATATGTGTGTATTTTGAAGAGATGAAGAACGGTTCAGCAGCTAATCATGTCTTGTTCTCCCATCAGATGCCTGTGAACTCACACTGGACCCAAACACAGCCCACAGACGACTCTCTCTGTCTGAGGACAACAGAAAGGTGACGTGGGTTAGAGAGGAGCAGTCGTATCCTGATCACTCAGAGAGATTTGACTACTATCCCCAGGTGTTGTGTAGAGAGGGTCTGACTGGCCGCTGTTACTGGGAGGTAGAGTGGGAAGGAGGTGTTGGTATAGGAGTGACATACAGAGGAATCACAAGGAGAGGAGGGGGTCGTAATGGCTTGCTTGGAGAGAACAACAAGTCCTGGAGTCTTGGTTGTTATTATGGTGGTTACTATGTCCGGTACAACGGTAGTAGAACAGTCATACGTCTCCCCCCCCCTGGCTCTAACAGAGTAGGAGTGTATCTGGACCGGCCTGCTGGCACTCTGTCCTTCTACAGAGTGTCCCCAGATGTAGGAGGGTCCTCAGACACACTGACACACATCCACACCTTCCAGTCCACCTTCACCCAGGAGGACCTCCTCCCTGGGTTTGGGTTAGGGGGTGGTGCCTCAGTGTCTCTGTGTCGGTTGTAGACACACACACACACACACACACACACACACACACACACACACACACACACACACACACACACACACACACACACACACACACACACACACACACACACACACACACACACACACAGGTTTAGGAACTATTGCTCTGTTTGAGAGGTTGATGTCTGGTTCTCTCTCTATTATATAAGGTGGTTATCAGTGTAAATTAGGTCAGGAGAATGAATTGGTGTTTTATTTTTTTATACGCTGTAGAGATGGTGAACGTGTGACATCACTATGAATGATACTCGTATCAGTGTTTCCTCAATGTCAAGACTTTTGTATTCTGGTTGATTTAAAACATGTATTAACTAAACTCCAAATGCTACATTTTATTGGGCTTCTGAAAAGTATATCTTGATAAGCCATGAATGGAAGAGACTTTTAAGATTCTCCGTAGAGTTAGCTAAGCAGGTTTTACAAAGATACATTTAATTTGAAATGTATTTTAAATACCTATTGATGGTAAATCACATGTTTCTTATACTACAATATTTATATATTGTCAGTCATTAACCTTTTTCTTAAGGACTCTGATATCAGTTTGTATTGTAATAATCCTAACATGGAGACTGAATTACAGCAGATTTGATATTTTATTCACAAGACCAACTGGTCTATGAGGTAATGTTCATGTTGTAAATTACTTTAAACTGAATATTGATTCCTTGTGTTCTGTTGGGAACAAAATGGCAGCAGAATATGTTCAGTTATTCAAGATATGTGCACACCTGTTTATGGTTTGTAATGTCTGCTACTTATAATATTTTAGTCCTTGTCTTTATTGTGTACATGTAAGGGACAGTTTTTCTGTTGTATTTGTTAATGAAGCATCATGGTAATAAACTGTGGATTCAACTGAATGTTCTCGTGTATTCAGACAATAATTATTTTAGTTTTAATACTAACTAATGCTAACACAAGGGCCTTAAGAAGAATATATATCAATCAGAAATGATTTAAAATTAATATTATTTCCAACAGCATTTCCCTCTCAGCCAAAAGGGGGTGCTGCAGCACCCTCCACCATACTTCCAGTGCTTATGTTTATCTGTATTCACTGTAAGTAGCTTTTGATCACTGTGTCTGATAAAAGACTAAATAGTAAGATATGAAGCTGTTTATCAAAGCCATGTTTTAGTACTCTGTTATTGCATGTGGAGCCACTAGGGGGCGGTGAATCCACCTCGGTGCAGTTCACCTTCTGGCCAACATGAATAGGGTGAAGGAGACACAGGTGTGTGTGTGTGTGTGTGGTGGAGGTGTTTGGGATGGTTGAAGAGCCTTTGGTGCTCAACACACACCTCAACAAGCAGGTGAACAAAAGATAAGAGACCCAACACGAACTCAACCCCACTAAATGAACACAAGACATAATAAAAGGTTCATTCAAGGTAGGTTTGTTAAACCGTATTCTTCTTTTCACCAGAGTAACTGAATGACTCAGAGAACTGGAGACACACTTGCTGTCACTACACTGCGTCTTGCATTTCAACACAGTTAAGGTGGAGTTTAGCTTTGGGTGGAGGTGTGTGAAGTGTGGAGGACAGGTGCAGAGAAAAAGCCAACATCAGTCCTAACAAACCAATCATAATCTTTAGTTAAGTATTGATTATTTTAATGACTTCAACAGTCACACATATAAGTTGAACCGGAAACTTCCAACCGTGTTGTGGTTTAATTTGTAAAACTAATTGAGGAAATGACCGTGTATTGGAGACAAAAGACGGCTACTACCAAACTAGCTGCTTTACTGAACTGAAGTAAACAGCGCCACCTGCAATAAGCCCCGCAAACTCATTACCATGGCAACCTAATTAGTACACCTACATGCAGGTGTGCATGGAAGCAAATCATAACGTTTTGAAGTTTTAAAAGCCATTTAATTTTGTAAATGGAAATGTAAAACACCATTGAATTCATAACATTTACATATTATACTTTGAAGCCAAAGTCATCTGAATTCATTTGTTTTGAATTCACCTCGGCAATCGAGACTGAACGTGATGGAACAGACTGCTGTCATGGTGGTTATGTTGTGTTACGAGTTTTTTTGAAGCCCTGAAACCTACTGTGCTTATTGAGGCCCGACTTTAATTATACATAACTGACATAAACCGTACAATTTACCTGAGCCCCGTCCTTCTCCCTGTTGGCCATCGTTGGCTTTAATTCTCCAGCAGTTTTCTTTGATCACATGACTGAAGGATGGCGCTCTGATAGGCCGGCAGTAGATTCGATTGCATTCTGTCTCTATTGCTTTGGCCTTGGAAGGCCCTGCTACTGCAGTTTGAAATTTTATGGCTTTAATTTTCTGGTCCATATTTTGACCACTTGAATATGAGTAATCAATATCGTATGTATATATATAGAGATATCTCGAATATATCAATTATCTTCAACTTGAATTTTTGTATCAAAATTAGTGAACGCATAATTATTTTATCGTGTTTTTTAAATGGTACAACTTGAAATGCCATATTTGAATTTCAAAGAGGTGATTTCAAAACGAATAAATTCAGATGACCTTGTTTTTAAAGTATAATATTTATACGTTATGAATTCAATTGTGTTTACGTCTCGATGTACAAAGTATCATGTTACTACTTAGCCTGCTGATTTTGATATGAATTATGATGAGGAAACGGCTTAGTGATTAAGGATCTTCAAGTCCTTAACTGAGTGATTAAGTGATTAAGGAGCATGTTATGCTCCTTAATCAGGGAAAAGGTGTCATCAACTAACAGTGGGGGCCAGAGACAGGGCTCTGGCAGGGAGGGGGGACACAGCATGAGGCAAAACCAAATGTAACTGTTTAAAGACTAACACTTTCCTCAACAGCGTGTAAAGACAGCTGTTTTTCATATATGGGGTCGAAAGGTCAAAAGGAGCCTGCGCCACGCCCCTTATGAGATTTTAAAAAGTGAGAGGGGTGAGAGGTCACGAGATGGAGCATTATCCGAGGCTCTTTTAGTTACTTCCTGTAGGGCTAGAGGCCCTAACTGTATTATCTTACTTGTCCTTGAGGCCCTCTTTCATATGAAAGAAACCCCAGGTCTCTTGCTCACTCCCAAGTGTCCTTGACCCCTAGGTCACCTACTAATTACATAACTTCCTATAGGGCTGGATGTACAATATATTAGGTACTGTTTTAGTCAATCTTGATGCCCTGATTCATATAAAAGAGACCAGATGTCGCTATCTTACTCCCAAGTCATTCTGTGCACACACCATTAATGGTGTGTTTGCATCACTTCCTGTAGGTCTAGGACCCTCATGTTGATAATTGTAGTAATCTTTTGAAAGTCTTTTTAGTCTTCCTTTTACTTTATTGACGCATTAACAATTTAAAGCGGGATTAATTGGTCATGATTATCTTATATTATTATAAGATAATAATAATAATAATAATAATATAATTATAATTATTATTATTATATCTTATTAGCTTATTATCCATGTTTTTATAAAATTAACCTTTGGAATATATTTTTTGGCGGAAGCAAAGCAGACATAAACTCCCTGTTTTCCCACAAAAACATGTCGGCCTGGTCCGTCCCAAAGAAGAAATATGTCATCCGTGGGTCACTCTAAAATCTGTGTTTTTATTGAAAGAACATCATCAGTTACATAAAATAACATATCATGACTTTCATTTAACACACATAACACAGCAGCCTAGATGACTAATGTTACACAACGCAAAACAACAATTCAAACAACATGCAAGCTGCGTGGTTTCAGGGTTAGCAGCATCTATATGAATCACCATGGCAACGATAGAAAAAGTTGCATTAACTAACAAACTAAACATACTCTACGTTCACTGACTGAAGATTACAACATTAAAATGAATATTCATCACTAGAAATTTTATCAAAGCACATTTTAATGCCGTAGTTATCTTAAAATGTTGCTTTTTCCACTGAGAATATAATGATTGTCATCCATTTTGTTTTGGCAGAACCTTGACATACTTGACGTATTGCTGTTTCTTCAAACAGTCGATAGGGGGCTAAAACTGTCATATGGGTCGTTTTCAAAGACCTCTACAAACAACCTATTCTGACGTTTAGGTTGGAGATCACGTTTCATCGTTGATATTGTCAAAAAGTTACGTGGATAGGTTGATGGTCATTGAACAGCTTATCCAAGAGAGCCATGAATCAGAGCTTTTTGTTACTCTGTTAACTAAAGCTAGCCTGCTAACATTTCTGATAACTACAGCGGGGCAAACTATGGCATCTATTTATACATTCAGATTATTGGTCTTCTGGTCAGTGATATTAGGATGACACTATCAAACAAACATTAAATATGTTACATTTATATGCAAAATAAAGACAAACCAGCACATTCACATCAGGAAAAAGTGAATCGTCAATATCAATACATAAATATAACCCCCACTTCAATTCCATTAAAACAACCTACTCAATCAGAGTTTAAGATAAAACCTTACTGTGTGGATATAATTTGTAAATCAGCTAAGCCAGACAGAGATATAAAAGCCAACAGATACTTGATTTAGTGTTTTGAAACCATCTTGAACTCACAATCTCCTCATTTCAGATCAAAGGATTGATGCATGCACAACTATATCTGCTCAAGAAGAAATTCACTGATTATAAACTAAAGTAAATGTATTCTATATGCTATTCTAGCACAAAATGTGGCCTGTCACAACGCCCATAATGAAGGAATGCAGAACTAGCTAGCTACCTCAGACACACTGAGCTACAGCATTCAGAAACTTCACTACCCAGGTCTTCTTCAGAATCAGCAGCTATGTTCCCCAGTGAGGCCAATTAGGTGCAGCGAATTTGATTCTCTCTTGTGGAAGTATAGAAGCGCAGCTTGTTCACTCCTTCTGTCTGACCTGTGGAAATAGAAATATAAGAAATGTAATGAAAGTGGCTGAAAAGACCTACAGCTCATTTAATTTATTCAGACTCCTAGGTTGAGCGTAGTACATATGAGGACTTTTATTTTCCCTAACAGGAAGTTCAAACCTCTAACTGTTTCAAGCTAGTGCATGCATTTACAGAAGGTTAAGCATATTTGGATTTATAAGGACCTGGTAATGGCTCTATAGGCTGGACACCAACCTGTAAAACAGATGAAGTTAAGATGTTCTTCACAAGAGCGTGGCCTCCATGTGGAAGGTTCCATGCTGGACACGCCCCCACAGGGGCTGGAATGTTGTGACCCTTCGTCCCATTGGCTGAAGTCCATCGGGTCACCTGACATCCAAAACCAGGAGTTTCCTGAAAGAGACCTACCAACATTGAAAGAGAATAAAGAGTTACCTGGGTGGAAGGAAGAATAATGTGGCCAAATATTTAGCTTTTGTTATTTTCATGGTATTTCTGATAAGACAAAGTGATGGACGGACAGATGATCGTAAGGACAGACTTGACTGCCTGATAGACACCAAGGTCTGGCCAGTACCTGCGCAGGCCCACCCAGAGGTGGCTGGTTAGTGGGAAGGGGGTGCGAGCCACCAGCTCATCAATCATCTCATGCTCTTCTGGGTCCCTGAGGCTCAGCAGGTCCCAGTGAAAGTCTCTGCAGTAGAGCAGGGCGTCTGACCAGCACAGCCGTGTCCCCACCAGAGTGATGTTCCTCCCCATCTCCTGAATGCTGACGGAGGGTGGAGGAGGCCCTAACTCTGGGGAACCAAAAGACAGTGTGGGGGTGAGGGATTTCTACTCTCAGCACTGGAAGTATCCCTTAATGTATCATTGAGCAGAGACCCAATCCCTACCCACTATTAAGACATTTAGCAGACGCTTTTAAATTTACAAAAGCTTCATTAGCGACACTAAATTTCCAATCAGTGTGGGATGTTTTTAAACACATCCATTTTAAGGGCAAAACAACACCTTCAGACACTTGGCAGTTCTTTCTCTCAAATAAGTCTACAGTCTAATCTCAGCACACTTAAACTCAACTGATGTGAAGGGCTATGAGGTGTCTTGCACCATACAGAAAACTTTGATACTTCACTCTGAAATATCATGATACATAACAGTCATGTAGATCAGTGGTGCCAACCTTTGACTTTAGGTGGACCACTAAATTGTCATCAAGACCTTTCTTGGACCACCTCAGATGCAAACGGTAGAAAATAGATAAATACAAATGCAGTGGCTGAGCAAAGAGTGCCAGCAAACCCTTTATACACAAGTATTACTGCAAGAAGGCCATGGCCAGTGGGAGACAGTGGAAATAAGAAGTCAGCAACACTGCTTATGCTCCCTTTGTGTTTATTTAGCAAACACAAAGCAACACAAAACTAAATGACTGCACAAAGCAAATCTTTTTTTAATAATAGCAAACCATAATACTTTATTTACTGATTAGTTATAATTATTTAAAATGATCAATGTTGTTTTTTCTATTATTGTAAATTTGTCTATTTCAAGACTAAGTTCCCGCAGTACCCTCATGTACCACCTGCAGTACCCTCATGTACCACCTGCAGTACCCTCATGTACCACCTGCAGTACCCTCATGTACCACCAGTGGTACGTGTACCACCTGCAGTACCCTCATGTACCACCAGTGGTACGCAGACCACCTGCAGTACCCTCATGTACCAGTAGTGGTAAGTGTACCACCTGCAGTACCCTCGGGTACCAGTAGTGGTACGTGTGCCACCTGCAGTACCCTCGTGAACCAGTAGTGGTACGCAGACCACAGGTTGAAAACACTGTATGCAGATTGTGCTTTGGTGGATGCTTTTACCCAAAGTGTCTTACAATATCATCGTGTATACATTGTTTTAATAGGTAGCCCAGAGTGGGAAACAAACCCCTAACCCGGACAGTGTTTGACGATCATGAAATGATGGACTGCGTTCTTACCTCCGTACACTTTGACCTCACAAAGCTCCAGCTTGACTAATTGAACAGAGGAATTGTAGAAGTTGATGAACCTTCCTTCCATTCCCCAACACTTGACAGTCTGAGTCAAGCAGCTTGGGTCATCGTTGATGATGGCACACCTGAGGAAAAGAGACAGAGAGAGAAGATACAGTAGTCTGGTGAAGGTATCAGAGACCAGATTCCAGTAGCTGGTGTGTGTCCAGGTGTACTTGAGCAGAGCACTGGTTGTGTTCCCTTATTTTCTGGGAATATAATATTATATGCTATTTAGTCATTTACACTTTTATCCAAAGACACTTAAAAGCAGGTCGAGGTCATTAGGGATCAAACCCAGAACGTTTTGGCTGGGAGTCTAACAGTATTGAGTGGAAGTAGGGTAGGTGACACCAGTGATTCACCTCGGATTGTCGTTGCCGTTGTTCACCAGTGAATTCCCGATGAGTATTTCCACACCGTTGAGCCTCTCCCTAACGGCATTCATATTAGTGACCTGGATCTCTGACACCCTGTACACACCAGGCAGCTCCACCCTCCACCATGGTTTGGCCTGGAACTGGGTAGCGCTGCAGCTGTTGTGATTGAAATAAGGGTCGGTGTTCCCATCGATGGCGCGTTCAGCCTCTGCGCCATAGGCAGTTGTAGACTGAACAGCCGTGCCGCTCAACGCCAGGTTAATGCGGGATACAGCTTAATGGAGAAAGAAACCACAGAATAGTTTGTCAAGTTGCATTCCAGTGTTCAAAACACATTGAAATACTTATAATAATAATTATAACTAGTCATCGGCCTCTAAATGGGGCACACATAAATACCTGAAAATCCAGGTGACTTCCACAGGAGGATGACAACACCTGGTGATGAGAAAATACTATTTACTTGATAAAATAACATCTCTGCTATTATAAGCGAATATTTACAAGCATACTGTATATCCTGCAACTGTTATACCTATGAAATAGGTAAAACTATTTGTAGTAGGAATCTAACACACTCACAATCACAAAAATATAGGAGGAGGTCAACTGTTAAAAGTTATGACAGGTATATTTTTATTAATTTAACATAATGAACTGGACAATGATAAATACTGTAGTGCTGTGTGGAATGCCTACCAATGAAACTGAAGATGAGACGACTGGACCCCATGGTTCTGGAGAAAAAACATGCCCAGACAATAGATAATACTAGCTACTAGGTATACAGTCATACATACATATGAAATTATACATACAACATTCTATTGAAAGTGGAAACAAATAGATCCTTTGAGATGGAGCCATAAGTAATTGACATATTAGATTAATCTCAGGAGTCCAAAAATGAGGAGTCTGCCATTACAGAGCAATACAATTAAATCCTAAAATAGTTAGTCTCTCTGACTTGAAGATGGTACTCACCGGCAGAGTCTGTAGGTCCGTCTGCTACGAATGAGGCGTCTGAATCTAGCATCAGCACTAGATAAACTTGGATTTGCATTAAGTAATCCAAAGGCTCTTGTACGCAAATGCTACTGCTCAAGCCCTCACTGTGAGAGTGACTATGGGGTTTTCTGCAGGAAAGGAAAGGTGAGAGATATGAGGTGAATTTAACAAAAACATGGCTCTCTTTATTACAACAAACTCCTTTAAGTTTGAGATACAGGGGAAAACGGGTAAGCAAGGCTAGATGAGTGTTTAGATAATTTAATATAGAAATGGTACATATTTGACCTTTAACCATGTCTAACATAATACCTACACTTAACCATCTAACCAGCTAAAATAAGCAATTTATAATAATGTAAGTTAGAAAGCAGACGTGTGAGTAGCTCACTTTGATAGTCTTAAAGGCAAAAACAGAAAAAAACCTAGGGATCTAGAAATGCGTGTATTTATACACATGGTATCGTCAGGGTGTATCCCTTTAATGGTACCACTAAAACACTTTGTCCAGGGTCGTAGTCTTCCCTTTGATTGGTTGAGATGTCATTGAGTTTATTTAATTACTAGCAATGGGTATGTTTTCATCTGTCTGCCTCTGTACTTTCCTCTCCAATTTGATTTGCAAAGATATTCAATGGAAAATAAATGCATGGTTTTATTTCCTTCTCCATGTATTCATTATGAATTGGTAATATGTATAATTTTAGAATTTAGAATTAGAATTGTCCAATTATATGTAGTTCTAAGTAAAACATTTATTTTTCAAACTTTAGTTATGGTTAACATGTTCAGGCTGATTACACTTGTCCTGATGAGTAACAGAGATATCAGATGTGTATCTTACTTAAAAATGATTATGGCCCCACTGCTACGTACCTTGCCCTGACGTCAGTCTCTACAGATCACTTTGCATCGGCTCACACTGGCTCTAGGTAGGAAGAACAACCATTGATAAAATGGAAAACATTTCTAGCTACTGCACCCATTTATAGGCACTTTATGGGGAAATTGGAAGGGCGTTGAATATTTGCAAGCATTATTTGTATAGGCCTCGTGAGGCACGTCAACGCGCTGCACGAAGAATCTTGGGAAATCTCTCTGTGTTATATTGTTGTGTGATGAAGGGAAATATATGTGCTATATTGTTGTGTGATGAAGGACAAACGGACACGCAAGTATGTATACTTGCATATACTTGTATACGTATACTTGTATGTAAACTATGTATATGTTGCAAACTTGGACACAAAGAGACTTCCAAGCGCACATATGTGTAAAATGGTTATTTTAATTATTTTCTGGAAATACAGAAACACAAGCACGTCAGTGTAGTGGTGCTACATGCAGGCTATCTGGCGCTCTCCTGCGTCCTACCCAAAGGACCCCTAAGCTGCCCCGAAGTGCCTGTGGGAGCTTTACTGACTGTAAACCATAAATTACCCTACTAAAATAGATCAGTCTTTCTTGCAAATGCATATATATCAGATTAAAAATGTACAAAATAATAAACCAAACAATAAAAGACGACATGACAATATAGTACGAGAATGGGGGGTGTCGAGTGTCCATTAATATACCCAACATTACTGTGGGCCCCACATATATGTGTATCTTGTATTTCCTTTAATGGTTCTATGTACCTTTGGGAGTTGTGCTTAATCTTAAATTTAATTAATTCATATAATGATTATCATGAGGCTGTTTTGGTGCCCCTCCTGCACTTCATTCCCTACACAATGACTTAATATAGACGGTGCAGGAACTGGGGTTGCACTGGGGCCCGTGGGATGGGGGGCCCGTAGAGAGATCGGGCCCTCCGACAGTGTGTTGGAAGGGCAAAATAATGGCCTCGCAAGGGCCAAAGAATGGGCCCTCGCAAGCGATTCAGATTGCCAGCTCGGAAATACGCCTGTGTTCAAATATTTTATTTATTTATTCAAGGCATTAATTAATTATTATTAATACCCCTTCCTGTGGTCTTGTTGATAAACACACAGACACAGCGTCTCTAGGAGACAGCCGAGTGGAGGCGTTGCTATGACAACTCAGACCTCTGACGGCTCGACCTGCACACACACAGGGCGTGGCAGGTAGAAGCACACACACGCTTCCCACTTCATTTGGTCAGGGATCAGGTATTCAAACAGTGTTCTCAGAGAGAGGAGAGGCTTTGAACCTGATTTGGCTGCTAGTGAATTTCCATCAGCAGTCCGTGTGCATCAATTCAAATGTGTTGGATGAAGGGAGAAGGACAGACAGCAGAGTGATGTGTGTCTGCCTGACCCTGTACTGTATAAAGTTACATTGAGGGTTGAGTATAGGCTTGAGTAGTTGATTGAGTTGTTTTCTTTGTCAACTGAGTTTGGATAAGACTGTGTGTGGTTGATGGGTGAAGCAGCCTCACCTGGCCCGAGTCACACTGATTAGACTCTGGGGCGGGGTGAGGCTGCACACCTGTGGTGCATTGACCAATCAAGGCTCACAGGTTAAACCAGCCGTCACCACACACACACACACACACACACACACACACACACACACACACACACACACCCACACCCACACCCACACCCACACCCACACCTACACCTACACACACACACACACACTCAGGCAGAGAGAGAGAGCTGACATGTCAGTATTCACCTCCTGCTCTGCATGCAACATACTTTCAAACTCTGCAATAAACTGGTTTTCATCAACTACCAGTGTCCTGGTGTGGGAGGAGCCCAGTAAAGCCACCTGGGTGGCTTATGACAGGGTCACATGCTACTGTCGGACTTTGTGCAGAAGGTTTTTTTTAAATTAAAGACTTGTATATTGTTATGTTCCCATGAATCTGATGTCAATATTGACTGATGATTATTGATCAGCCGTTGTTTCATAAGCTACTCCTTGACTCCTATTCATGTAGACATTAGTCTTCATGTGGGACTTTTTTGACCTCCTTGTCATGTCTCCTTTGTCAAGACAAAATGTGAATAACCTGGTCTGTAAAGTAAACGGGGAGCTGCGGTTTTAATTAATAAAGAAATAAAAATATATTATATATAAAACATATATAACATGATTTAGTATGAATATAATAACGACTCATTTAAATCAGTTGAGAAATATAAACCTCATAGTGCTGTTTACCTCCTGTTCTCTTGTATTTGCTTACAGGCCAGTCTTGACCTCTCCAACATGGCGGCGACGTTGACACAGCACAGCAACAGGTCAAAACAGCCAAGTGTCTTAGTAAATATGTCTCTGCTCTCCTCTCTCTCTACGTGGCCCCGACCCACACTCTGTGGGGAAAACATTTCACTCACCAACTTTTAACACGGATTAGTGTCTCGTTTGTAGCAACACTCTGGATGTGTACTGCACGTTCACATGTGTGCACGTTGTGTGCACGTTCATATGTGTGCACGTTAATATGTGTGCATGTTCATATGTGTGCACGTTGTGTGCGTGCACGTGTCCACAGAAACCAATGTAATCGATACGATGGATTGATAGTAAGTGTGCTTTTTAAGTCCAACCGGTGTTTTATAGACATTATATTTGTCTTGAAACTACAAATGGTTTAACAAGCACTACACAAAATGTGTTAAAAGAGGTTTCCAGATCTATCTATTTATTAAGAGATATAGGCCTACATAAGCCCACTTTAAATAAATACATTCGTAGTGTTTTCTATCACAAACCGACACAATGTGCTCTGTATTGAGTGAAGGCTGTCTCTAGGAGACTGGGAGGGGAGGGGTTGCTATGACAACTCAGACCTCTGACGGCTCGACCTGCACACACACAGGGCGTGGCAGGTAGAAGCACACACACGCTTCCCACTTCATTTGGTCAGGGATCAGGTATTCAAACAGTGTTCTCAGAGAGAGGAGAGGCTTTGAACCTGATTTACTAACTAGGGAATTTCCATCAGCTGACCATTTGCATCCTTTCAAATGTGTTTTTCAGAGTCAGTTCAACTGTAAGGAGGAACAGGAGGAGGAGTAGCAAGAGGAAGAGGAGGAGGAGGAGGATGATGAGGAGGAATAGAATGGGGAGGAGGAGGATGGGGAGGAGGAGGAGGATGGGGAGGAGGAGGAGGAGGATGGGGAGGAGGAGGAAGCAGGAAAAGGAGAAGCAGGAGGAGGACGATGAGGAGGATATGGAGCAGGGGGAAGGGGAAGAAGGAGGAGGAAGGAGGAGAAGAAGGAGGAGGAGCAGGATGAGGAGCAAGAGGAGGAGGAACAGGACAATTAGGATCAAGAGGAGGAGGAGGAGCAGGACTGGGAGGAGAAGTAGGAGGAAGCAGGAAGAGGAGAATCAGGAGGAGGATATGGTGCAGAAGAAAGGGGAAGGAGGAGGAGCATGAGGAGGAACAGGACAAGGAGGAGGAGGAGACATAGGAGGAGGAGGAGGAGGAGGATTACGAGGAGGAAGGGGAAGGCATGTAAAGTAAACAGGGAGCTGTGGTTTTTCTGGATAGAAAATAAATTAACGTTTACATTTGTCAACCACCGTTTTTTTATTCAAGGCATAAATTAATTAATTATTATTATTACCCCTTCCTGTGGTCTTGTTGACAAACACACAAGCGTCTCTAGGAGACAGCCGAGTGGAGGCGTTGCTATGACAACTCAGACCTCTGACGGCTCGACCTGCACACACACAGGGCGTGGCAGGTAGAAGCACACACACGCTTCCCACTTCATTTGGTCAGGGATCAGGTATTCAAACAGTTTTCTCAGAGAGAGGAGAGGCTTTGAACCTGATTTGGCTGCTAGTGAATTTCCATCAGCAGTCCGTGTGCATCAATTCAAATGTGTTGGATGAAGGGAGAAGGACAGACAGCAGAGTGATGTGTGTCTGCCTGACCCTGTACTGTATAAAGTTACATGGAGGGTTAAGTATAGGCTTGATTAGTTGATTGAGTTGTTTTCTTTGTCAACTGAGTTTGGATAAGACTGTGTGTGGTTGATGGGTGAAGCAGCCTCACCTGGCCCGAGTCACACTGATTAGACTCTGGGGCGGGTTGAGGCTGCACACCTGTGGTGCATTGACCAATCAAGGCTCACAGGTTAAACCAGCCGTCACCACACACACACACACACACACACACACACACACACACACACACACACACACACACACACACACACACACACACACACACACACACACACACACACACACACACACACACACACACACACACACACACACTCAGGCAGAGAGAGTGCTGACATGTCAGTATTCACTTCCTGCTCTGCATGCAACACACTTTCAAACTCTGCAATAAACTGGTTTTCATCAACTACCAGTGTCCAGGTGTGGGAGGAGCCCAGTAAAGCCACCTGGGTGGTGTGTGGCAGGGTCACATGCTACTGTCGGATTTTGTGCAGAAGGTTTTTAAAATAGAAATGACACGTATATTATTGTTATGTTGTGTTCCCATGAATGTGATATTTATCATTGATCAGCCATTGTTTCATAAGCTACTCCTTGACTCCTATTCATGTAGACTTCAGTCTTCATGTGGGACTGTTTTGACCTCCTTGTCATGTTATTATTATTCATGTAGACTTTAGTCTTCATGTGGGACTGTTTAGACCTCCATGTCATGTTATTATTATTCATGTAGACTTCAGTCTTCATGTGGGACTGTTTTGACCTCCTTGTCATGTTATCATCATTCATGTGTGATCCCCCTGCACCTCCTGGCCTCCTAGCATCCCTGGGAGGAGAGAGACCTCCTGTGTGTTCCTCCTACATGGTTCCTTCACGCACACACACACACACACACACACACACACACACACACACACGTACACACACACGTACACACACACACACACACACGCACACACACAAAAACACATGCACACACACACACGCACACACATGCACACACACACAGTCTTTGTCTTTATTGAAATCAGTAAAGTGTACAAACATTATACCATGTTATTCAGTATTCAGAAGCATACACTCAAAGAAACAGACTATGAATTATTGTGTTATCAAAATGGATCCTTTAAACATTAATGCATGACTGCAGCTTTTGATCTTATTCAGTTTTTCCTTCTTCCTCTTGTTACAATCTTTACAGGCAGGTATTACAGAAACACACACACACACACACACACACACACGCACACACACATACATATGTTGTGTGTGTGTATTGCATCAATGTAGACATGATTATTAAGCTTCATACACAACATACATACCAGGACATCAAAACGATTCTGATCAGGATTTCAAAAAATTAAAATGCATCCATTAATACAGTAGTCCTACAAATAGGCTTCATAACTGTATGCCTATCATAGTGCTGACTAAATATATGAACATAGTTGTTTCCAGGACTACGTGAGTTAGGCTTTAGGCCTACATGAATAATTTAAACGTCTTGAGAGTATTAAACCAATTGATTTGATGTAAGGTCCTTTTTGAAACACTAGAAAAAGGTTTACCGTAACACCATCTGCTGGTTAGATGACGTCAGTGCAACTGGCTGACATGAAAAAAACATGAAGCCTACGTCACCACCATTGATTTATGTGTTGAGACGATCCTGGCAGTTTTAAATCACCTTGAATGTCATTTCATGTCCCTCTTATACGAGTGAAACTCTCAAATATAGAGTAGGCCTAAACTACATAACACAATATTGAGATTGACACCACAATATTCAAACAATATCACATGAGTAAAAGTAGTCATCAGATAATGGCTTGAGGAAGAGTAAGAAAGTATCTAGTGAAAAGACTTCTCAAGTACTGAGTTACTTCAAACCAAATGATTTATTGTTGTAATAAGCAGAGCAAGATGAACGTAAATAGACAAATATTACATTGTATATGCTTGTTTAATAGACATTAACAACACATAAAATAGCATGTATCCCTTCAAATGAAACACACAATAACACATTACATCTTTACAAAATAACATGAATGAAGGCAAATACAGACACAACAAATCTCTCTCTCTCTCTCAGACTTGAGTAAGAGTGAAAAGTATGTTACAATAAAACTACTCTTAAAAGTAATCTATTCAAAAAGTTACTGAAGTACATGAAAGAGTAAATATAACCTCTGCGTGTATTTATATGTTTGTAACAAATTTGTTTTTGTCTGTGTGTTTCCGATTCCGCATTGGAAAGTGGTTCAAAGACTAAAAGAGTAGTTTGGAAACAGAGTAAGTCCATAGCAACGTGTGTTGATACGGAGCGCAGGAGTACAGCACGCTACAGTACAACATGGCGCCCTGCAGACAGGACGGCTTCAACGAGGATTATGGCTCAACATGTTGGACTCACCTTCTAATGTTTCCGTCTGAATGTTCCCTTTAAAAAGGCTTCTTTGTCTCCGGAGCGTGAGAAGGGCCGACACGTGGCGTCTCTTCGCTTCGGTTTAAATGAACTTCCGTCTCCCGAACAAGAGAGAAGGGTCTGTATATAGAGCTCCAGGCTCGGCCACGCCCCTCCGTCGGACCATTTCCGGTCCTGAGCTTGGAGAAGGAAGTGACGTCTGAAATGGTGAACGCCAGAAGGGACGATACGATCGGCCCATACACATCCATCTACTGTAGGTTTCAACAGGTCATTTTACATCAAGCACGGAACGAATAAATGTCACGAAAAACTGATGAAATAATTCGGACTGACAAAATGGCGTCAACTTTACATTAGTTACGACGCGAATATGCGGCATTTTCCAGTAGGAATCGCACAGTGAAATAATTCAACCCCCAACCTAGTCTATGCTCTGTCATTTCACCTAAATATCCTATGTATTTAGAGGATTCAATTAGAATGGAGTTTCCCTTTTTAACCCAAGTGTAAAGTAGTAAAACAATCACCCCCGATAGTTATAATAGTATTCTAGTTTAAATCCAATATGAAATACATGTATCATTATAATCATGTTATGATTAGTATGTTATGTCTTATGTAATAACCTGAGTTAAATCTGAATAATAACACAAATAGTATTCTTTTATACCATGTTCTGAATATAAAATACAAAATTACTATTATTTGTCAAAGTTCGTATACTGATTAATATGATTGTCTAATAATAATAGTAACTTTATTCATGTAAATCATAATTAATAATTAATATAAAAATAATAAAACCTATTGGATGGTTAACAGTATTAATATATGTAAGATACATGACGTCAACCATCATCTTCATTCCCAGTAGGAGCAATACAGTTATAGTTATATTATATTATAATATCAACAGTCATTCAGTTAGATTACATTATAATAAACACTTACCAAAGCTAAACTCCTTTTTACAATTGTGTTGTAACGCAAGACGCAGTGTAGTGACAACAAGTGTGTCTCCAATTCTCTAACTCAGTCACAGTGTTGAAAGGATGAATGCGGTTGAACAAGGCTACATTGCATGAACATTGCACAGAGTAACATCAAGCCACAGTCAAACTTCAGCAGCAGCTTGCAAGTGTATGATAGTTGTGAAAAGGAAAGACTAAAATTGGGAGAGTGTGCAAGTGCATGTGTAAATGCATGTGGGTGCAGCAGTGGTAAAGTCGGTCGATTAGTCATCCCCAGTTAGGCCCAGTACACACACGTGTACACACTGCACTCAAAACACAAGATACAACCCTGCACTTCAACTACAATGAGCCAAAACCAGGTTGACTGAGAGGTCAAATCCAGGATGACTGAGAGGTCAAAACCAGGTTGACTGAGAGGTCAAATCCAGGTTGACTGAGAGGTCAAATCCAGGTTGACCGAGAGGTCAAATCCAGGTTCACTTAGAGGGGAAAGAACAGTGATGCAGATTGTGAGTGAGGAGATGGGCAGAGTGTAATGTGTGCGGTGCACTAATGCACAATCACAGGCTGATCTGAAGCCAGCAGCCACACACAACCAAACCACATCAAGCAGCTCACTAAACACTAAGCGTGGGGTGACTCACTGCAGGGTTCCTCGGTGAAGCCCCCCTGTTGGTGGACACGTTGTCCGGACTGCTCGCTCAAAAGCGCTCAGAACACGTTCGTTCTGGGATGATCTGGGCCTGTTGCTTTTGTTTGTCTGATGTGCTTTGATGCTGATGTGTCTCTGTGTTCTGTGCTGTACCACAAATTGCCTCTTTGGGGACATTAACGCTTTTCTAAGTCTAAGTCTAAGTCTAAGTATGCTTATATAGTTATAGGAACCAACGAAAAATAAAGAATAAAACTGTTGAGAACTCTTCTATTAAACCTTCATTGCCCTTTATAATTAGGCTTATATAGTTATAGGAACCAACGAATAATAAAGAATAAAGCTGTTGAGAACTCTTCTATTAAACCTTCATTACCCTTTATAATTAGGCTTATATAGTTATAGGAACCAACGAATAATAAAGAATAAAGCTGTTGAGAACTCTTCTATTAAACCTTCATTACCCTTTATAATTAGGCTTATATAGTTATAGGAACCAACGAATAATAAAGAATAAAGCTGTTGAGAACTCCTCTATTAAACCTTCATTACCCTTTATAATTAGGCTTATATAGTGAGCGTCATCATGAGCGATGTTGGATATGAAACGCACCACACACCGTGGCCTTATCCTACAAGTGTCCGAGAAGCTTCATGAACCTTCTCGGACCCCAACAATAACCGCTCCCCAGATGGAGCTGACGTTGTGACGTCAGCCTCCGAAAGGGCCCATAGACATCCCGGAAAGAACCGGACCGGAGTTCAGAGCAGCGTGGAACGGGTTTCTTTCTGCATTATGTGATTATTCTAGTAACGTTGACTAAAGACCATAGGTTACTAAGTTTAAGGTCATAGAAGACATACTAAGACGGAACAAGATAAGGGTTTATATTGGTAATGATAAGAATTGTAGGTAATATAATTATATAGAATAATGAGCACTGTCAATAACCTATTTATAACAGCCTACTTTTATATATAACAAGTATATATTTAAAGTAATAATAACTCAAGTAGAAGTAAAAGTAGTCATCAGATAATGGCTTGAGGAAGAGTAAGAAAGTATCTAGTGAAAAGACTACTCAAGTACTGAGTTACTTCAAACAAAATTATTTATTGTTGTAATAAGCAGAGCAAGATGAACGTAAATAGACAAATATTACATTGTATATGCTTGTCCAATAGACATTAACAACACGTAAAATAGCCATGTAACCCTTCAAATAAAAAAACACACAATAACACATTAAATCTTTACAAAATAAGGAAATAAGGAAAATATAGCCACAATAAATCTCTCTCTCTCACCTCCATTTTTTATTCACAAACAGGCTTGAGTAAAAGCAAACAGTATGTTACATTAAAAAATGTAAAAGATTATTGAAGTAAATGAAAGAGAAAATATAACTTCTTCGTGTAATTATGTGTGTGTACTATGTGTGTGTGCTATGTGTGTTTGTACTATGTGCGTGTGCTATGTGTGTGTGTACTATGTGTGTGTGTACCATGTGCGTGTGCTATGTGTGTGTACTATGTGCATGTGCTATGTGTGTGTGTACTATGTGTGTTTGTGTGTGTACTATGTGTGTGTGTGTGTACTATGTGTGTGTGTGTGTGTACTATGTGTGTGTGTGTACTATGTGTGTGTGTGTGTTTGTGTGTGTACTATGTGTGTGTGTGTGTGTACTATGTGTGTGTGTGTGTGTTTGTGTGTGTACTATGTGTGTGTGTGTACTATGTGCGTTTGTGTGTGTACTATGTGTGTGTGTGTACTATGTGTGTGAAAAAAAAGAAACACACACACGGCCCGCCCGCCGCGTTTCTTTTTTTTCTACAACCGACACAGAGACACTGAGGCACCATCCTCCCAGAACCCAAACCCAGGGAGGAGGTCCTCCTGGGTGAAGGTGGACTGGAAGGTGTGGATGTGTGTCAGTGTGTCTGAGGACCCTCCTACATCTGGGGACACTCTGTAGAAGGACAGAGTGCCAGCAGGCCGGTCCAGATACACTCCTACTCTGTTAGAGCCAGCGGGGGGGAGACGAATGAATGTTCTACTAGCGTTGTACCGGGCAGTGTAACAACCATCATCACAATAAAGACTCCAGGACTTGTTGTTCCATCCAAGTCTGCTGTCACCATCCCATCCTCTCCTTGTGATTCCTCTGTATGTCACTCCTATCTCAACACCTCCTTCCCACTCTACCTCCCAGTAACAGTTGCCAGTCAGACCCTCTCTACACAACACCTGGTACCAGGAGTCAAATCTCTCTGGGTGATCAGGATATGACTGCTCCTCTCTAACCCACATCACCTTTCTGTTGTCCTCAGACAGAGAGAGTTGTCTGTGGGCTGTGTTTGGGTCCAGTGTGAGTTCACAGGCATCTGACGAGAGAACAAGACATGATTAGCTGCTGAACCATTCTTCTTCATCATCACCACTAGTACAGTTCAGCTTTTTAACTTTTATATTTAATGTAATATTTTGTGTTTGTTAATATTGTAATATTAAATGCATATTTGACAGCCCTAAATCAAACTAAACAGACACTTACACTTCTTTAGAACTGATCTCAGGTCAGGCACCTTCTTCATCTCCATGTTCAGTGTCTTCTTCAGCTGATCCAGGGATCTCCTCAAGGTCCCTATGTATGACGGAGGATGGACCTCCACCGTTGTCCAGTCCCTGGTGGGTGGAGGATTCTTCAGGGATCTGAAGGTCTGGAGGAAGAGGAGGTGGTCTTCAGTATGTGAGAGCTGCTTCACCTCTGAGCCTCTTTTGGTCAGATCTTTAATTTCCTGCTCCAGCTCTATGATGAGGCCTTCAGCTTCTCTCTCTGTGGATTTCAGTTTCTCTTTAACCGTTTGGTTGAGATCATCCTGGCACTTTTCAATAGAGCGCTTCAGAGCAGTGAAGACCTGCACACCATCGGCTATCTCTCTGTCTGCGTCTGCTTTGCAGCGATCTACTGTGCCTTTAATCTCCTGTATCTTTCGTTGTCTCACCTGGATCATCTGATGAACTTTCTTCCCCAGCTGGGCTGTCTTCACTTCAAATTCCTCCTTTAGAGGTACAACAGGATGGGACTTGTGGTCTAACACTGTGCAGAACAGACACACACACACCTGCTCAGTCTGGCAGAAGAGCTCCAGAAGTCGGCCGTGTTTCTTACACATCCTGTCTTCAAGACGGTCCATAGGGTCGACCAGCCGATGTCTCTTCAGGCGTGCGACTCTCTGATGTGGCTCCAGGTGGGTTTGGCAGTAAGAGATAAAACACACTAGGCAGGACTTCACAGCCTTCAGCTGGGTCCCAGTACAGACGTCACAGGGAACTTCTCCTGGTTCAACACAAGGCTGCTCTTTGACTCGTACAGAACTTCTAAACTGATCAACCATCTCTGATACGAGGATATTGACACGTAGATCAGGTCTAGTGTTGAAAAGCTCATTGCAAACAGGACATTTGTACTGGACTTGGTCATCCCAGAACTTTGTAATACAGGTTCTGCAGAAGTTGTGTCCACATGGTGTGAAAACTGGGCTGTTGAACACATCCAGACAGATGGAACATGAAAAGATATCCTTAGACCAGGAAGTAGCAGAGGCCATTCCTAGACACAGACGACAAGGTTTATGTATTGAGCAATTCCATTATTATATTTAGAATTCCAAAACGGGAAGAGAGGTTCTAAAGTTGTGTTGTTTTACTCACCTATTTGTGGTTGCTGTCTGTCAGACTATTTGTCCCAAAATGCGTTTTATTATTCTCCTTAAAGAGAGAACTGCTTCCACGTCTGGTTTCTGTGAACGTTAAGTTTCGTTTCCTGAACAACACGTCCTCTCCTCCCCTCCCCTAACTCCTGGCCCCGCCCCTAAGTCCTGGCTCCGCCCCCACGGACACAGTTCACCGTCGTTCATCTTCCCACTCTGACTGTGGGCCGTTCCCGCACCGTGAAGTCTCCTTCAAATGCGTTGATGTGTGTTCTCCTCTTCTCTGTGGAGTCAGAAGAGAGCCGGTGCAAACCGAGAGACACTGTGGTGATGTAGTGGTTATTTGCGACTGTAACTGGGATTCATTGGCGTTGATCGACCCTGGTTTATACTATTTATCCAGCCCCGAGCCAATGTTAAACACAACAATAAATTAAAGATGTGTTTATTGCCGCTACGCTCGCTGCAGGAACTCGCCCCGGCGTGCACGCGCACTGTGCACACACGAGCAGCAGAGCTATGAGAGCAGCAGACAGCGGATTCAGTCAGAGTAGGAAGTAGAGGCGCAAGCAGCGCTGTGTGTGTGTGTAATGCTTATCAATTAAAGACACAGTTTACTTTAGAGAAATACAACGTTATAAATTCCGTGATTAAAATGTGTTCTGCCCCATACGGCATAAAGTTATAAAAGTATAAACGCAAGAGAAGAAAAGAAAAGGAGGTTAAAGTGTTCCTAAACCAAGTAAATCATGTAAAAGTGATTAAAAGACGATCTAGAGAAAGACTGTGTTAAGAGCTCCTCGCTGAGAAAGACCTACGTTTAAATAAGGAAGAGACAGGACTATGGCGCACTGGGAAGTCCAGACAGCCAATCACAGCCTCAGATAACTCACAGGAACCGCCTCCTGTCTGTGCTAGCCAATCGGGGGCTGGCCCGTTTGAGGCTGTCGTCAATTGTCACGTGTTTTGAGCGAAAGCCAAGCCTTCAGACACGCTCACAGACACAGCCACGCGCAGACACAGCCGCACACACACACACACACACACATACACACACACACACACACACACACACACACACACACACACACACACACACACACACACACACACACACACACACACACACACACCTCTGCTGCTAGTGTGTGCACTGTTTGCATGCAAACGGGGGCGAGTTCCTACACTGTGTATCGGCCTGTGTCACTCCGTCCACTGCCACCACCTAGCGGCCGCCGGCTGCCACTTCTCCACGTGCTTCTGTTTACACACACTGCCAGCAATCACCAATCTATGCTCCCTATTTCTCCACCGCGCTTCCTAGCAGCCGGCGCCAGTTCGTTGTTACTCTCCACCCGGTAGTATCTTCGTTCCCGCAATCCTGACTCTCGCGATTCTCTCTCTCCCTCCCTCCCTCCCCCTCTCTCTCTCTCCCACCTTCCCTTTCTCTCTCTCACTCTATCCTCCCCTCTCTCCCTCCCTCCCTCTCTCCTACAGTTAAGCTGACTGTCATCGATGTCTCTGTGTCAACAGCATTAGCTCTGTGTCTTCCAATCTAAATGTTCAGTTAAAGTTCATATCTCTCTCCATCTCTCTGTCCCCTCTCCTCTTGTTCCTGTTTTTTATACGTTTAATGATTTCAAATTGCAAACGACTACAGAAAGTAGAAATATTGACAATGTGAAGTGTTTGTTTTGATAACATAATAAAATGTTTGTAAACCTTTTTTGATTTCAATTCAAATTTACAAAAGTAGAATGTGACATATTCAGTGGAAAAGGAGCATTCTCTACAATATGTATTTAGTAGAATAGCTACATTCTCAATCTGTATTATACTGAATAATCTCTCTCTCTCTCTGTCTCTCTCTGTCTCTCTCTCTCTCTCTCTCTCTCTCTCTCTCTCTCTCTCTCTCTCTCTCTCTCTCTCTCTCTCTCTCTCTCTCTCTCTCTCTCTGCAGGATGTCTTTGGTCAGACAGAAATGGAGAGAGACACAGAAGACATCAGCAGTCCCACTAGAGATGGTTTCAAGACATTGTGTCAGCCCGGCTCCAGCGCAGCGGCCCAGACGGCCCAGGGGAGCGCTGGTAGACGGAGCAGACCGCCGCTCTCCCCCAGCTGGCCCCCGGGAGCGCATTAGCGCTGGCCCCGCTCAGCGCCGTGGGAAACACCTGCGACGGAGGAGGAGGAGGAGGAGGAGGAGGAGGAGGAACGCCAGCAGACACGGGACTCGGGGTGACTTGTTTTAAGGTTTGTCCTGCCAAACGTGTAAACGGGCTGCGTGTGTGTGTCGTGTGTCGCAGAGCGGAGAACGCAGCCTAACGCCACGAACACCCAACAGCCTGGGAGAGGATGCTCGCGGGTAGAGGACCGTTTCCCTCCTCCCTAGAACCGGAGCCGCCCTGGGGAACGGACGTTGGAGCGCAGCTACCCGGAACGAGAAGCTGGACCAACCCCTCGGAGGGGCAGTGACGCTACGCTGATGAGTGGCGTCCGGGCCTGTACTACACCCCCCCACCACACCCCCCCCCCCCCCCCCCCCCTCCCTCGGAGGAGACCGGCGTTACCGGGAACAGCACCGGAGGTCTCTCCGTGGCTCACGGAGCCAGAACACTTTTTGTTTTCTGTTGGGCCCCTGACGTTTGTTCTTTTCTTTGAAGTAAAGCGCCATCACGGCTTAAATGCACCACTGACTTGTTTTCACTGGGGCCGGGGTCTGCAACCTGCACTCTCTAAAGAGCCGTTTTCGGTCCCTCTCCCACCAAATAAAACCTACTTGACCCCTAAAATGAAGATAACACAGCGTATAACGTTTTATATTTGGTTATACTATATATTAAATAACTAATAGTCTATAGTTTGTTGCATTTATGACATTTGCAGTAGTAGGATGTGCCGTTTATTTTGGTTGACAAAACATTCAAACCTTTGTTTAGTTCTTTAAAGAAAGCGTAATAATGTAAACATACAAACCATTAAAAACTAATCAAATAGTTGGAAAAAATCGAAAAATCGTCAAACAAATAGCTAAACTAAAGTGATTAAGCTTGAAATGTTTGAATTAAGTCAATATAACAATCAGGTAAGTGTAGAAGAATAGTGTGTGTGAGTGTGGGTGTGGGTATTGGTGTGGGTTTGGGTGTGCGTGTGTGTGTGCTTGCTGCTTGTGTGTGCATCGTCACTAGATTCAATTATTATGGCCAAGTCATAAAAGTAGGCTCTAAATGACACATGACCCTGGATTATCTGTTAATGGTGGTTTAATGCGATCAAACACGACTTGATAACAACACAGGTAAGATGCTGTCATTTGTGATTGTAACTAACTAAAGTGTAGTGTTATTGACGTTATTCTTTCACATCTAGTTTGTCGAGGTTAGGTCACAGACTGATAAGGCTGACACTGTTGGAGTCTGTGGAGTCTTGGTCTAACCCTAGCTTTCATAGGTAATACGTTTTTGTAGAAAGCATGATGTGAAAAAACTAATTGTGATATTAATGAGGGTCCCCACACATAAACGCCTGATCCTCAACAAGCCTATTTCCAATAGTTTACCATTGTAGCGCCAGTGAAACAAGAAATACCGTAATAGTTTAAGCTTTACATTGTGTTTCTAGATTACATATTGACGTTGTAAGGCTCCGCGATGTCCGAAATGTTTAGCTTTTGTGATAGCCACCTTGGGCTAGAGTGGGGTGACGTCATCACGCTCAACGGAAGTCAAGGAGACCAACTGAAAATATACTAAGCATGTTTAAAACTGTTGAATCTCAACAAGTATAAATGGTATAGGGAATCTGTTTAAAGATCAAAGCGTAATGATTTAGTAAAATGTTTAAATGAAGATTAAAGGTAAGAAATTTGCAGAGTTGCGAAGTCTGAAGTAGTTGAAGTCTCAGAGAATGGGCGTTGACTTCTATTATAAAAGTGATCTTTTAAAATATAAATATTAGTTAAAAAGTATAAAAGAGAAAAGAAATTCCAAGCAAAGATGAACATTTTAAAATTGGAATGGAGTCTCTAGGTGAAAACATTTGTAATGAGTAAGGTCCCAAATTTTGTTGAGAATAATAATATAGCCTAATAATAACAATAATATGTAGTAGGGCTGTACCATATATGGTTTCAGCATTGTCATTGTGATGTGCGCATGCACAATAGTCACATGGCAGGACCATGTGATCTCTGACTGTTTCACTGCTAGATGCAAAAGGAAAACTCACAGTTCTCATTTTCCATGACTAATCTAGAAGGAGACCTGTCTTCTAAACAAATGATATGCACTATTGCTTCTAAGAAAACATAGCAGACTAGTCCACTATAGTACCTATCATATTATATATTTGTTGTCACTCTACGTTGTTGTTTGTACTAGTGGATGGAAAGCAAAATAGGATAGAAGTAGGAACTAGACATCATACAATTCCTGAAGCAATTGTACTTGCACTGCCATTACATGCTTATGTGTGTGTGTATATTCATATGTTTGTTTATGTATATGTAGGTATGTTTACGTACATGTATGTTTACATATGTGTAGGTATGTGTACATATGTAAACATACGCATCTGTATGTTTACATATGTATGAGTGTGTACACGTATGTAAATGTCCTTATGTATATGTATGTGTACGCATGTGTTTGTATGTGTATGTATGTTTGTGAATGTATCAGTGTGTATGCGTATGTTTACTACGTATGTGTACGTATTTGTACATATGTATGAGTATGTACGTATGAATATGTATGTATGAGCATGTACAGTATATGTATGTTTAGCTATGTGCATGTATGTATACGTATGTTTAGCTATGTGCATGTATGTATACGTATGTATGTGTACTTGTTTATGTGTGTGTACTTATGTATATATGTGTGTACTTATGTATATATGTATGTGTACTTATTTATGTGTACTTATGTATACTTATGTATGTGTACTTATGTATACATATGTTTGTGTACTTATGTATACGTATGCCTGAGTAGGTATACGTATGTTTAGCTATGTGGATGTTTGTATACGTATGTATGTGTACTTATGTTTATATATGTTTGTGTATGTACGCATGTATGTATGTATGAGTATGCATATGTATGTATAATACGTATGTGTACATGTACTTATGTATATGTATGTTTAGGTGTACTTATGTATGTGTATGTATGAAAACATGTCTATGTATATATAGTATGTACGTGTATGTATGAGTACATGTCTATGTATATATAGTATGTACGTGTATGTATGAGTACATGTCTATGTATATATAGTATGTGTGTGTATGTATGAGTACATGTCTATGTATATATAGTATGTGTGTGTATGTATGAGTACATGTCTATGTATATATAGTATGTACGTGTATGTATGAGTACATGTCTATGTATATATAGTATGTATGAGTTCATGTCTATGTTTATATAGTATGTACGTGTATGAGTACATGTCTATGTATATATAGTATGTACGTGTTTGTATGAGTACATGTCTATGTATATATAGTATGTATGAGTTCATGTCTATGTTTATATAGTATGTACGTGTATGTATGAGTACATGTCTATGTATATATATTATGTACGTGTATGTATGAGTACATGTCTATGTATATATAGTATGTATGAGTACATGTCTATGTATATATAGTATGTACGTGTATGTATGAGTACATGTCTATGTATTGTGGCAACCCGGTTCCACTATGCCGTCGTCTCCCCCCTCAGTCAACACAAGCCGGTAGTCAGTTTGAGCCCCAAAAGGCGTATTTATTAACGATAAATAATATTGGTATAGGCCGTGCCTATTACCAAAGCAAAAATGATCAACACAGGGCAATAATGTTCTCCGTCCCCTCTCCGCGGCTCTACCGGTATAGTCGTCGGGGGTTCCCGTGGACCCTCCGCTTCGTTGTGGGAGACTCCTCCCTATGGGTCTTCCGCCGGGGAGGGCTGAACTCTAGGACACTCCTGGTGAAAAATAAAGCACACGGTTTACCCTCGGGTGAGGCTCTCGTACTTTCCTCTGTCCTCCTTTTCGAGCGACGGCGAGTGTCGCGTATATATCCGCGTTTCCTCCAACGCAGGTGTCGCTCATTCCGCTGAGTGTCATCAGCAAACATGAGCTCCGGTGTGCGATCCTCCGAGGAGCGGTGGTAAACTCCGTCTACCACCGCTCCCCTGAGCCGCTGCTCTGGAGCTGGGTTGCCACACTATATATAGTATGTAAGAACCAGTTCTATGGCTCCAACAGTTAATTTCCAGCCTGTATGTGAGCTTGAGCTCTCCGTGGATCTGGATCCAATGAGAGATGTTTGTTGTGGATGTATTCATAACATTGTTCTTGATGTATTCATAACATTGTTGTTGATGTATTCATAACATTGTTCTTGATGTATTCATAACATTGTTGTTGATATATTCATAAAATTGTTGTTGATATATTCATAACATTGTTGTTGATGTATTCATAACATTGTTGCTGATATATTCATAACATTGTTGTTGATATATTCATAACATTGTTGTTGATATATTCATAACATTGTTGTTGATGTATTCATAACATTGTTGTTGATATATTCATAACATTGTTGTTGATGTATTCATAACAATGTTATTGATGTATTCATAACATTGTTGTTGATGTATTCATAACATTGTGGTTGATATATTCATAACATTTTTGTTGATCTATACTTATGTATATGTTGTGTATGTATGAGTACATGTCTATGTATGTATAGTATGTACTTGTATGTATGAGTACATGTCTATGTATGTATAGTATGTACGTGTATGAGTACATGTCTATGTATATATGGTATGTACGTGTATGTATGAGTACATGACTATGTATATATGGTATGGAGGTGTATGTATGAGTACATGTCTATGTATATATAGTATGTATGAGTACATGTCTATGTATATATGGTATGTACGTGTATGTATGAGTACATGTCTATGTATATATAGTAAGTACGTGTATGTATGAGTACATGTCTATGTATATATAGTATGTATGAGTACATGTCTATGTATATATAGTATGTACGTGTATGTATGAGTACATGTCTATGTATATATAGTATGTACGTGTATGTATGAGTACATGTCTATGTATATATAGTATGTATGAACCAGTTCTATGGTTCCAACAGTTAATTTCCTGCCTGTATGTGAGCTCAGCTTGTTCAGTCTGTTGTTCACACATGTGTCCCTTTGAAGGTTGTGTGCAATGTATGTGTATTGGGAAATCTAACAGTTTAATATCTTGAAAGGCATTACAAGTATTGCTTAGATATTTCATATGAGTAATTAGCTCATCCTGCTGAACATTTTGATGTATAATATGTGTATGTAGTGTACATATTGAGGCAGTAAATGCAGTTTATACATTTTCCTTGCTTTCAATGTTTTGATGGGGACAGCCACTCACACACACATGGGGTTTCCTATTAACTTTAATCTAAAACTCATAGCAAACTATTCCACTGTAGTATTATCATGCATTTCTATGTTAGTTTGTAGAGTAGATGGCACGTGAAAAAGGACAGGAATAAGAAGTATGCAAGAGAACAGTACTAGTGATGATGATGATGATGAAGAATGGTTCAGCAGCTAATCATGTCTTGTTCTCCTGTCAGATGCCTGTGAACTCACACTGGACCCAAACACAGCCCACAGAGAACTCTCTCTGTCTGAGGACAACAGAAAGGTGACGGGGGTTACAGAGGACCAGTCGTATCCTGATCACCCAGAGAGATTTGACTCCCGGTACCAGGTGTTGTGTAGAGAGGCTCTGACTGGCCGCTGTTACTGGGAGGTAGAGTGGAAAGGACCTGTTGAGATAGGAGTGACATACAGAGGAATCACAAGGAGAGGAGGGGGTGGTGACAGCATGCTTGGAGGGAACCACAAGTCCTGGAGTCTTTATTGTCATGATGGTGGTTACTATGCCCGGTACAACAGTAGTAGAACAGACATAAGTCTCCCCCCCGCTGGCTCTAACAGAGTAGGAGTGTATCTGGACCGGCCTGCTGGCACTCTGTCCTTCTACAGAGTGTCCCCAGATGTAGGAGGGTCCTCAGACACACTGACACACATCCACACCTTCCAGTCCACCTTCACCCAGGAGGACCTCCTCCTTGGGTTTTGGTTATGGAGTGATGATGCCTCAGTGTCTCTGTGTCGGTTGTAGAAACACACACACACACACACACACACACACACACACACACACACACACACACACACGCATAGTACACATGCACACCCACATTGTACATATACACGCATAGTGCACACACACACATGGTACACATACAGACAAAAACAAATTTGTTACAAACATATAAATACATGCAGAGGTTATATTTACTCTTTCATGTACTTCAGTAACTTTTTGAATAGATAACTTTTAAGAGTAGTTTTATTGTAACATACTTTTCACACTTACTCAAGTCAGAGAGAGAGAGATTTGTTGTGTCTGTATTTGCCTTCATTCATGTTATTTTGTAAAGATTGAATGTGTTATTTCAATCTTTGAAATGTAAATTTCAATATGTTATTACATATTTTGAGTGTTTCATTTGAAGGGATACATGCTATTTTATGTTGTTAATGCATATTAGACAAGCATATATACAATGTATTATTTGTCTATCTATGTTCATCTTGCTCTGCTTATTATAACAATAAATCATTTGGTTTGAAATAACTCAGTACTTTAGTAATCTTTTCACGAGATACTTTCTTACTCTTCCTCAAGTCATTATCTGATGACTACTTTTACTCATGTGATATTGTTTTGAATATTGTGGAGCCAATCTCAATATTGTCTTATGTAGTGTAGTCCTACTCTATATTTGAGAGGATCACTCGTATGAGAGGGACATGAAATTACCTTCAATGATTTAAAACTGCCAGGACCGTCTCAACACATAAATCAATGGTGATGACGCTTCATTCTCCATGTTACTAGCTAGAGTTGAATGAAACAGATATAACTGCATAATATAGCAGTGTTGGTATTTAACAAACTGTAGGCCTGGAAGCAACTATGTTCATATATTTAGTCAGCACTATTATAGGCCTACAGTTATGAAGCCTATTTGTAAAGGACTACTGTGTTGGTGGTTGCAATTTATTGTTGTTCTAATACGTGTGTCACGAATGCAGCTTAATAATCATATTTATTGATGCAACACACACCCACACACGCACACACACACACACGCACACCAAACCCGGAGCGCTGCTTCCTCTACTTCCTACTCTGACTGAATCCGCTGTCTGCTGCTCTCATAGCTCTGCTGCTCGTGTGTGCACTGTGCGCGTGCACGCCAGGGCGCGTTCCTGCAGCGAGCGTAGCGACAATAAACAGATCTGTTCTCTGTTCTTCTTCTTTTGTTGAATATTGGATCGGGGCTGGAGATTTATTATTTATTATTCCTTGGTTCATAAGTCTAATTATAAAGGGTAATGAAGGTTTAATAGAAGAGTTCTCAACAGCTTTATTCTTTATTATTCGTTGGTTCCTATAACTATATAAGCCTAATTATAAAGGGTAATGAAGGTTTATTAGAAGAGTTCTCAACAGCTTTATTCTTTATTATTCGTTGGTTCCTATAACTATATAAGCCTAATTATAAAGGGTAATGAAGGTGTAATAGAATAGTTCTCAACAGCTTTATTCTTTATTATTCGTTGGTTCCTACAACTATTTAAGCCTAATTATAAAGGGTAATTAAGGTTTAATAGAAGAGTTCTCAACAGTACAGCTGCATTTAAAAAAACAGATATACTATATATTCTGTATTTTCTATAGTGTCAGGGGACATATTTCAAAATGATAAATTTATTTATTTAATGCCACATTTATTCATTTCAGGGGACTTTTATTTAATAATGCTACATTAATTTATTTAATGCCACATTTATTTATTTCCTGGGACTTTTATTTCATAATGCCACATGTTTTTATTAAATGCCAACTTTTTTGCGGCATTAAATTAATAAATGTGGCATTAAATAAATGTATTGTATTTTATATATTGTTTCTTATTTAAATCTTTATATTTTCATATTTATGTTTCTTTGTTGTTATAGTTTGCAAACTTTGCAAACAAAACAAAAAGTAATGTGTGTGTTAGTGTGTGTGTATATTAGTGTGTGGTGTGTCTGTCTGTGTGTATGTGTGTGGTGTGTCTATGTGTGTGTGTATGTGTGTGGTGTGTGTGTGTGTGTGCATATTAGTGTGTGTCTATGTGTGTGTGTATGCGTGTGGTGTGTGTGTGTATATTAGTGTGTGTGTATGCGTGTGTATGCGTGTGGTGTGTGTGTGTGTGTTAGTGTGTGTGTTCAAACGCTATATTTTGTCTTCCTTTGTTGTGGAGTCCTTGTTGTATGTGGTGCTTGTATTTGGATGCGCACAATGAGGACACAGTCTTTCACACATGCGCACATGCAAATCCACCCACAAGGCTCCAGACACAGGTTTGAAATGCTCTTAAAGGTTCATGTTCACATGTAGTGCATCCCGTACCGGGGAGAATGAGGGACGCATCCACGCCTCAGTGGAACATCTCTGAGAACCTCAGAGAACCTACCCGCACACGCACACACGCACACAGACACACGCACACACAGACATGCATGCACGCACACGTACACACAGACATGCACACATGCACACAGACACGCACACAGACACACGCACACTGACACACGCACACACAGACGCACGCACGCGGACGCACACACACGCACACAGACACACGCACACACAGAAATGCATACACGCGCACACGCACACACATAAGGACATAACGCACGCACATGAGGATTAAGGTGCATAACATGCTCCTTAATCACTTAATCACTCAGTTAAGGACTTGAGGATCCTTAATCACTAAGCCGTTTCCTCATCATAATTCATATCAAAATCAGCAGGCTAAGTAGTAACATGATACTTTGTATATCGAGACGTAAACACAAATGAATTCATAACGTTGAAATATTATACTTTAAAAACAAGGTCATCTGAATTTATTATTTTTGAAATCACCGCTTTGAAATTCAAATATGGCATTTCAAGTTGTACCATTTAAAAACACGATAAAAAAATTATGCATTCACTAATTAATACAAAAATAAAAGTTGCAGATGTTTGATATATTCGAGATATCTATATCTATATGCATATACATACGATATTGATTACTCATATTCAAGTGGTCAAAATATGGACCTGAAAATTAAAGCCAAACTGCAGTAGCAGGGCCTTCCAAGGCCAAAGCAATAGAGACAGAATGCAATCGAATCTACTGCCGGCCTATCAGAGCGCCATCCTTCAGTCATGTGATCAAAGAAAACTGCAGGAGAATTAAAGCCAACGATGGCCAACAGGGAGAAGGACGGGGCTCAGGTAAATTGTACGGTTTATGTCAGTTATGTATAATCAAAGTGGGGCCTCAATAAGCACAGTAGGTTTCAGGGCTTCATAAAAGCTCGTAACACAACATAACCACCATGACAGCAGTCTGTTCCATCACGTTCAGTCTCGATTGCCGAGGTGAATTCAAAACGAATGAATTCAGATGATTTTGGCTTCAAAGTATAATATGTCAATGTTATGAATTCAATGGTGTTTTACATTTCCATATATACAAAATTAAATGGCTTTTAAAACTTCAAAACGTCATGATTTGCTTCCATGCACACCTGCATGTAGGTGTACTAATTAGGTTGCCATGGTAATGAGTTCGCGGGGCTTGTTGCAGGTGGCGCTGTTTACTTCCGTTCAGTAAAGCAGCTAGTTTGGTAGTAGCCGTCTTTTGTCTCCAATACACGGTCATTTCCTAAATAATTTTTTACAAATTAAACCACAACACGGTTGGAAGTTTCCGGTTCAACTTCTATGTGTGACTAAGGACAAATGTGGTCCTCTGTTTTCCGGGTTAACCGCAAGGAAACGAAGACTTTTCGAAGTAAAAGCGACTGCTGTAGCTGGACCTGCTGTGAGGAACATTTGTTTTTCTACTAGACCTACTTGATATGTTAAATAATGTTAGTTGTGGATGTAACGGGACGTAAAGTGTTTTAAATGAGTATTGTTACAAGTCATAGGCCTATTGCTATATTGAAATAAACGTGACTGTCATGGTTAGCCTAGCGCTTCTAGAAGCTCCAGACCTCATTCACTTTCAATTGGCCGCCATCACAAGTAGTAGGCGGGGAAATGACGTCACACAATGGCGGTGTTTGGCCCTGTTCTGTTAGCCATTGTAATGTGTGACACCGGGGGGCGCTGTTTCCTCTTTTCTGCGTTGACTGAGTAAAGGACTAATAAACAGTGTGTCGGGATGGCTTCATTGGTTTTGTTCCACCGGGCCATAGCCCGTTGAGTGGCTGAAGCTAAGCGGTTGATTTGTCTCTGTGGTGGCACGATGATGATGACGGGCTGACGTTTCTTGATCCAAACGTCAATAGATATAGAGATATAGATATCTATAGATATAGCTATAGAAATGGATAGATAGTGATAGAGGTATATAGATAGATAGATATCTATATATGTAGCTATAGAGAGAGGGATAGATGGCGATAGAGGTATAGATATAGATAGATACAGTGATAGATATAGAGATCTATATAGATATAGGATAGATATATAGAGATATAAATATAGAGATAGATATATATCTATATATACATATAGCTATAGAGAGATGGATAAATAGCGATAGAGGTGTATATATATATATCTATATATATATATATATATATAGATATATATAAATATATATATATATATATATATAGATATATAGATATACATATATATAGCTATAGATATAGATGTATATATATTTCGATATAAGTATAGAGATAGATGGATAAATATCTATCACTATTAGTTGCTTCTTCTTTAGCAACTTGCTTTTTTAATTGTATTATTCACTAATTAAAACACTTAGAGATATAGATAAAGGTATATCTATATCTGCTAAGTCTGTTCCCACTGCACCTTTATGCAATAAAGTAAAAAAAGTTTCTACAGGTGAAAGTACTTTGAGTTGTTAGATTGAAGCCCACTTCCACTGTAAAAAAGTGAATGTATCTTACAAATTATTAAAAATATCAAAAGCTTAATAATAAAGAACTGGGTTTTAAAACTTGTAATACATTGGTCGCTCTACAAATATGGAAGTAGACAAGTGCCCAAGATTGGGGAAAGGAACCCATGAATAATTAATGGCACAGGAAGCAACTTTGCCACTGTGTTCAGTGGTTCATTTGAGCTCTAAAACTAATCTGCTCGTTGCACTCCTTCACAGGTCAAGAACAAGAAATGGAGATTCTGTGAGTATCACAACTGAATCATGAAGAAGAAACTGCAAACTGTAAGTCCTGATTTTTCCTTTTTATGCTGAGGCCTCATTTTGTCCTCCTGGTTGGTTGAGGCTCTCTCGCCCTGCCTCCCCCTCATGCCCCCCCACCCCCCCCCCATGCCCCCGCTTTCATGCCCCTCTCTCTCATGCCCTCTCTCTCTCATGCCCCCCTCTCTCTCTGTCCCCCCTCTCTCAGTCCCCCCTCTCTCTGTCCCCTCTCTCTCAGTCCCCTCTCTCTCATGCTCCCTCTCTCTGTCCCCTCTCTCTCATGACCCCCTCTGTCTCTCAGTCCCCCCTCTGTCAGTCCCCCCTCTCTGAGTCCTCTCTCTGTCCCCTCTCTCTCAGTCCCCCTCTCTCAGTCCCCCTCTCTCAGTCCCCCTCTCTCAGTCCCCCCTCTCTCAGTCCCCCCTCTCTCAGTCCCCTCTCTCTCAGTCCCCTCTCTCTCAGTCCCCCCTCTCTCAGTCCCCCCTCTCTCAGTCCCCTCTCTCTCATGCCCCCGCTCTCTCATGCCCCCTCTCTCTCAGTCCCCCCTCTCTGAGTCCTCTCTCTGTCCCCTCTCTCTCAGTCCCCCTCTCTCAGTCCCCCTCTCTCTCAGTCCTCCCTCTCTCAGTCCTCCCTCTCTCTGTCTCCTCTCTCTCAGTCCCCTCTCTCAGTCCCCTCTCTCTCTCAGTCCCCCCTCTCTCTCTCATGCCCCCTCTCTCTCAGTCCCCCCCTCTCTCAGTCCCCCCTCTCTCAGTCCCCCCTCTCTCAGTCCCCCCTCTCTCTGTCCCCTCTCTCTCATGCCCCCCTCTCTCTCTCAGTCCCCCCTCTGTCAGTCCCCCCTCTCTGAGTCCTCTCTCTGTCCCCTCTCTCTCAGTCCCCCTCTCTCAGTCCCCCCTCTCTCAGTCCCCTCTCTCTCTCATGCCCCCCTCTCTCTCAGTCCCCCCTCTCTCTGTCCCCCCTCTCTCTGTCCCCTCTCTCTCATGCCCCCCTCTCTCTCTCAGTCCCCCTCTCTCTCAGTCCCCCCTCTGCCATGCCCCCCTCTCTTTCTGTTCCCCCTCTGTCAATCCCCCCCTCTCTCAGTCCCCTCTCTCTCATGCCCCCTCTCTGTCCTCTCTCTCTCAGTCCCCCCTCTCTCAGTCCCCTCTCTCTCATGCCCCCTCTTTCAGTCCCCTCTCTCTCATGCCCCCCTCTCTCTCTCAGTCCCCCCTCTCTGTCCTTTCTCTCTCCTGCTCCCTCTCTATGTTCCCTCTCTCATGCCCCCCCCCTCTCTCTCAGTCCCCCCTCTCTCAGTCCTTTCTCTCTCATGCTCACTCTCTCATGCCCCCCTCTCTCTTACATGTGTTTTGTCTTTCTGATGGAGGGTATATGGTTTGAGTGATCAGAGATGCATGCTAGGGTAATGTGCTGTCTGACATCTACAGCTCTGTAGATGTGCCCCCTCCGGAGAAGCCAAGTGTTTAAGGGGCCCTCGTAACGTCAGTTACGTGAATTAGAATGTTCTTCAAGATACTGACAGGGTCTCCCCTGAGGAGAAACGCCAGGGGCAAGGTGTGAGGGCTCGTCCCCTTAGCAACTAGAACACAACCTAGCTCTTACAGGAGAGAACCATTGAGCACATTGCAACGTTCTCTTCCATACATCTTGAAGCCGTGGCGACGGTTTCTCTACCTCCCCAGCTGGAGGAGAGCACAACTGCAGTTCGGAAAGGGATCTTGTTGGGATCTTTCCAGGATGGTTGCTGATTTGAGGAGACCCATCTTCCAGGGCCAGCTGGCCTCGCCCATTACTCTGCAGTTCAGCCTGAGAAAGGCTCGTGTCTCAGCCAGTAGGGGGCTCATCGGCCTGCTCCCAAGATGGGATGATGAGGATCCTGCTGTTCAAGACCTACTACCCCACCACTGGGTTCTCCTTCTGCTCAAGACCTACTACCCCACCACTGGGTTCTCCTTCTGCTCAAGAACTACCAACCCACCACTGGGTTCTCCTTCTGCTCAAGACCTACTACCCCACCACTGGGTTCTCCTTCTGCTCAAGACCTACCAACCCACCACTGGTCTGTCCTTCTGTTCAAGACCTACCAACCCACCACTGGTCTGTCCTTCTGTTTAAGACCTACCAACCCACCACTGGTCTGTCCTTCTGCTCAAGACCTACCAACCCACCACTGGGTTCTCCTTCTGCTTCTGGTTATCTTACTTTGTTACCTGGTTTGGTAAGTATGGTAATTGTTTGTTTAATTCTTTAATTTGTATTGTTTCATACATGTGTGAGCCGGGCCAGAGGTTGACCTGGCATGGGGTTCTTACTACATGAAAGTGTGGCCGGGCTTCAACCTAGCATAGAATAAACGGTGTGAGCGTGGCCATGGTTTGACTTGGCATGGGATACTTAATGTGTGAGTGTGGCCAGCTGTCGACCTGGCATAGGGTACTTCATGTGAGCGTGGCCAGCTTTCAACCTGGCATAGGTACTTCATGTGAGTGTGGCCAGTGTTTGACCTGGCATAGGTACTTCATGTGAGCGTGGCCAGTGTTTGACCTGGCATAGGGTACTTCATGTGAGTGTGGCCAGCTTTCAACCTGGCATAGGTACTTCATGTGAGCGTGGCCAGCTTTCAACCTGGCATAGGGTTCTTCATGTGAGCATGGCCAGTGTTGTACCTGGCATGGGGTATTACATGTAAGGATGGCCAGGGATCGACCTGACATAGCATACTATGTGTGAGCGTCTTGACATGGGATGTGGGCTGACCCCTGAAGATTTTAACAGGTTGGTTTAATGTGGTGGTGTATTTTATCGCTACATTTTTATCTTTAGAATTTTCAGCTACAGTACGACGCTACTCCATTTAAAACATCCTTGAGTATCTTTTGGGACGACGTTTCTGGATGACTTAAGTCTGTGGCCCAAATCAACGATTTGCCTTTGCAATCCAGTATACATCAAGAGCCTGGAGCGATCCAGCATCTGGCTTTCTATTCCACCTCCTACACACTGGATAGGATGACTTGAGTGTCATGCAGATTGGATTGCAGTGTGACTGAATTATGCAAACAATGGAAAGGAACAATGGATACTAGGAACAATGGATGACGGACTAATGGCATTCCGAATGGACAGAATGGACAGGAAACCAACTGAGAAGATGAAAATGTACCAGAACATTTTTGTAAATGGTTATTCAAGCTTGACAGTCTGCGACGTGGCTGCCCTTCCTACCCCCGACATGATCGATGGCTGCCATGACCTGTGGATCTTCTGTACTCCTGTGCTGAGACGCAAGTCTTTCGCTGGCTGAATTGTAATGTATTGGACGAGGCTAGCTGGACCTGGGAGATGGGTCCCCTTGAATCAGAAACCATCTTGGAAACATCCCAACTAGGGTCCTCTTCAAGCTGCAGGTGTGTTGTTCTTCAGATGTGGACGTAAAGAAACCCTAACTGGGGCTTCAAGATCTATGAAGAGGAACATTGAAATGTGCTCAATGGTTCTCTACTGTAAGAGTTAGGTTGTATTCTAGTCGCTAAGTGTTCGAGCCCTCACATCCTACCCTTGGCATTTCTCCTTGGGCAGTCCCTGTCACGGTCCTGACGGATGTTCCTGTTCATGTAACTGACGACAGCCTTATGAACACTTGGTTATTTCTGAGGGGGACATCTACAGAACTGTAGACTTAAGATAGCACAGTGTCCTAGCATGCATCTCGGGCCACTCAGACCACACCCAGATCAATAAGGCAACACTCATGCAATTTGAATGCAATGTTTTTGAGAGTAGCAAGGAAGTGGACCAAAAGCATCAGATCAGTTAGTTTTTTTGTACGCTGGTGAACCTTGTTTATTGGTAGTAGTTAATTAGTTAGATGGGGGAACTGTGTAGTCAAAATTATTTGTACATATACCAACAGCATCAAACTACTAGATCGCCTCAAGGTAAGTCTGTTGGCTGTATTTTGAAATGCGAAGATGATCAAAAGACCACAAGATCTTCATCGTCGTTCAGCTCAAGGTGAGGTGCTGGTTATGTATTGCTGGTTTGTACTGGAACGTTAGGATTCCAGTATGACTGACCTCTAATGCTGCAGTACTGTATGAGTTGTGGATGTTGATTCACCTGGTAGGGCATCTGGCAGTATGTTCAGGATTGACATTTGCGTAACCTCATCACTAACAAGCGTACCTAATTAGGTCATCTGGCGGTTCCCTATTTCTATCAGTAACCATCTGCAATATTTGATCACTTTATTGTGCTTTAGGTAGTGCACTCATAATGAAACATAACATTTTTATAAAATCCCGCAAAACTACTTTGATGATTGCTCTCTACAACTGACACTGTGTTGTTGCGTAAACATTTTGGAGTCGCGTATATGATGCAGAGATCGTTTAAGGCTGCAACATTTTAATTACAATTTGGCATTTCCATAGTGCGGCTCCTTTGATCTACAACAAGCCAGCAGCTGAATATGGCTAAGTATCATTTTACTTTTATATTACTATTGATACTGCTAGTGTTTTAAATATCTGGGCTGTGATTGGCCCAGTTAAACCCTCACCCTAACCCTACAGAGCTGAAATTGTAACTGTAGTTTGTGTCACAAGGTGTCTGCCTCCACACCCAGCTCCATCCCTCGCTGCCGTCTCCCCACTGGGCTAAAAAGGACTCCATAACGGTGAGGTCAATGCACTTTCAGTTTCAGTGCTTGGGCTGAATAAATTCTGTCTTCTCTGTGTTGTCTCTACTAGACTTCAGAAATAAAAGGAAGGGTTCAATGTAAACGTGCTTATTTGTGTAAAAACTAATGGAATAGCTGTTCAGAAGAGTCAAATAAGTTTAATTGTTGCCAAATGCTATCATAAAAGTGCGGCTGTAGATGAAATCCCACATAACATAAGCAAACTAAGAACAGTTGTTCCTCTTAAGCACCCTGACTATTGTATTGGTTTTCAGTTTATTCTTGGTGAGGCCATGATGTAAAGCTCATTGAAGAGTAGTGACACATTCAGACATACTACATCTTTTGTGTACACTCATTGACTTGGAAAGGATTTATAAATTGCTGCATCACTTCCTGTGTTTGGTAATTGTTGTTCCCATGTGATTCCAGCGTGTGATGTCTAGTTATTAAATGGATGATTGTTTTGTGTTAACAGTGGGGGCAGCTCCAGTCCTTGCTATCCTGAACCTGTATGACGCACAAGATGTCAATCCAACCACGCAGGTGAGCGTTTGATATGGACGGTTTCACATTGATACCTACCGTATTTACCCATTCTTTTCTGTAACGTTATATGACCTTCTCAAAGTGATCTATGCAGAGTGGTCGGGAGGTAGATGTGGTCGAGGAAGCGTTGAACCAGGCTCACTAGTGTTAGTGGCATTCCATAGTGTAATTGAACTTGCTGTTGTGATATTCATAGAATATATTTGTTACCGTGTGTTGACATCACTGTTAATGATTATGGAGTTACAATGATTTATATTGGATGTGAATATGCTTGATTATGATTGGTTCAGTTCCTTGACTCGGTGTGTGGCAGTTTGCCTTCCTGAAGACGGCCAACCTGTATGTCTCTAGTTAATAAATAAAGCTAATAAGTTATAGCACAGCTAATATGTTATAGCACGTCGTCTTCTGAGATTTAATTACATGTACATATTGTACAAAACAAGACCGCTGTGTAAACGTGTTTACAAAGATGCTGTCTGACTTTACAGGATCCCCTGGACCAGGGTGGACCGGAGGGTAACCAGATCCCCTGGACCAGGCATGGGGCACCAGGGTGGACCAGAGGGTAACCAGATCCCCTGGACCAGGCATGGGGCACCAGGGTGGACCAGAGGGTAACCAGATCCCCTGGACCAGGCATGAGGCACCAGGGTGGACCAGAGGCTGAGGACCAGAGGGTAACCATCACCAAGCTGTTCTGAAACGCTAAATGCCCAGAGGTTCTTTTTAGTTTTTGTAAACGATTGTAGAGGGAGATTTATTAGTTTTTAGTTTGTGAATTTTCACTGTGAATTCTTCCTAAGCTGTGATTTGAGGTAATATTTTGGGTCATCTAAGTCACGTGAGCTATTTTTGCTCCTATTGCTGCTACTACTACTACCATAGTTACACATTTCTCAGTTAATTTCACAGTTATACATTTCTCAATAAGTCAACTTGGAAACTTAAGGAAGTTGGATATTCGCTACCCCTTTGCAAATGTTTCCATCCCCAGGTTTGTTAGCAGATGTTAGACCCAACTAGCGCTGTTTGATAGCAGACCGGGACGCCGTGGCGGAGGGGAGCTGATGGTGGAGCCGTGCTGGAGGTCCTGCCTGACGAAGGACGTCCCGGTCGGGGCGAATGAAGCCCAGCTCTAAAGTGATTATCACACTCACTGCTACTGAAGTGTTTTTGTTCTTAAATCTGTTACTTATGGTGGCTGATTTAGAGAAAACAGTCCCTGGGTGAATACGTTTTATCTAGACTCTCTAACCCCTAAATGTGAAGGCTACAGAGTCTGTGCTACTGCTGCACAAGTTCTACAAGTTGTATGGTTTATTTGAACAAATGATAGTGAGTCTGTCGGCTGAGGTGGGAGACGGTTTTTATTTGTATACTGATTTAAAGTGGATTGTGAATAGATGAAGCTGATGACCAGGAACAACACGAGGCCTACGATGTGACTGCTTAAGTCTTTGGAAGGTTAATACCAACCTCAACCTTTTTTCTACGTCATTTGACAACCTGTTGAATTCCCACAATGTTTGACTGTTTTCCTGAATAACAAGAGTGTGCATGTTTCTTAGTGCAAGTTTAAAATATCAAATGAATCTTCCATTCCTCTTTTACACTCCAGCCAGCACTTTGGTTTAAACAGGGCGTCCAAAGAATAAACCCACCCACCCATGGCTCAACTACTACCACTGTGTTTGTTACCAGACCAGGAATCCTTGGCTGAGGAGAGCTGATGGAGGAGCCATCTGGGGCCAGACCATGAATCTACCTGCCAACAAGTATTACTGGTAAGTTTGCTGAACTGTATTGTTTACTGTCAGACATGACCGTAAACGACCAACGTTACCACACCATTCAAACCACTGCTGTGTGTTACCTGACCATCACACTACCACTGATACCGCACAAACCACTGCTGTGTGTTACCTGACCATCACACTACCACTGATACCAGACCATCACACTACCACTGATACCAGACCATCACACTACCACTGATACCAGACCATCACACTACCACTGATACCAGACCATCACACTACCACTGATACCAGACCATCACACTACCACTGATACCAGACCATCACACTACCACCGATACCACACCATCACACTACCACCGATACCAGACCATCACATTACCACCGATACCAGACCATCACACTACCACTGATACCAGACCATCACACTACCACTGATACCAGACCATCACACTACCACTGATACCAGACCATCACACTACCACTGATACCAGACCATCACACTACCACTGATACCAGACCATCACACTACCACTGATACCAGACCATCACACTACCTCCCCGGTTGTGAGCGGACATTGAGTCCCAACTAGCACTGTTTGTTACCACCAGGAAGGCGTGGCAGAGGGAAGCTGATGGCAGAGCCGTGCTCGAGGACCTGCCTGGTGAAGGACGTCCTTGTGGGGCGAGTGACACCCGACTCTAAAGGGAAAACCACTGAGGAGAGAGAGCTGAATGTGGTACTGGTGGTCCTCGTACAGGGCAGGATGGGGTGTTGGGCTCTCTATCACATGGTACTGGGTTCCACCCCCAAGTTCTCAGACTACATGTAATGCATCTGAATTCACTAGGTCTCTTTGGATACGAGTGTCTGCTGAAGAACTGAATGTTGGATCCTTTTGAATAATGAGAAAAATGTGTCATCCATCTTTGTAAGGCGCGGTTGAAATACTGTGTTGAGTCTGGGGCAGACACACCACAGCTGTATCACACCTGTATCTCTGAACAGCTCAAGTCCTGCAGGTCAATAGTCCACTGCTAAGATAACATGGATATTGTGTTCATTATTGATTACCTGACACTGCTTAGACAAATACAGTCTTAAAGTGAACAATTTGCAACATTTCAGTGACCAACAAACAGCGCTTCATCAGAGCTGAGGTCATCGCTGGACTGGATTCATGGCCTACACACTCACACAACTTGACTTTGTCACCATATGTTGTGTTCCATCAAGGTTTCCTTCCCACAGTGGGAGGCTCCTTGTCCTTCAAGGAGTTAGGGTTCAGTGTTAGGGAAAGAGTTAGGGTGAGATGGTTGAATACATGGGCTGCTTTCACAATATACCGCTCTAATTGGTTTCAAAATTGGACTGGACAATGGACAAGGCTTCCCCAAAATGTTTCAATGTGTGCAAAAATGTTCAAATGTATACTAATGGAGTTTTCTAATAGAAACTTCTCCTACCTTGTTGTGTTGCTTTTTCAGCATGTTGTGAGGTAAGTTAAATGTCCATAATGAGTTGACTAATACACGTATATATTAGCATTATACAATATTCTCTAACCTTAACCTCTACCCTAAACTTAACCTCTACTTTACCTTAACCTCCCCCTCCCCTCTACCTTAACCCCTACCCCTCTACCTTAACCCCCCTTCTCTCTACCTTAACCTCCCCCCTCCCCCTCCCCTCTACCTTAACCTCCCCCCTCCCCCTCCCCTCTACCTTAACCTCCCCCCTCCCCCCTACCTTAACCTCCCCTCTACCTTAACCCCCCCACCCCTCTACCTTAACCCCCCCTTTTATCTGCCTTAACCTCCCCCTACCCTAACCTCCCCCTCCCATCTACCCTTACCTTATCCTCCCCCTACCCTAACCTCCCCCTCCCATCTACTCTAACCGTAACCTCTACCTTAATCTTTACCTCCCCTCCACCCTCTCCCCCCACCCTCATCTTAAACTCCCCTCTCTCCCCTACACCTCTACCTTAACCTCCCCCCTCCCATATACCCTAACCATAACCACCTCTACCTTAATCTTAACCTCCCCACTACCCTCACCTCCCCTCTTCCTCCTACCCTCAGCTTAACTTCCCCTCTCCCCCCTACCCCCCTCTACCTTAACCTCCCCCTACCCTAACCTCCCCCCTCTCATCTACCCTAACCGTAACCTCTACCTTAATCCTAACCTCTCCTCTCCCCCCACCCTCACCTTAAACCCCCCTCTCCACCCTCTCCCTCTACCTTAACCTCCCATCTACCATAACTACCTCTACCTTAATCTTAACCTCCCCACTACCCTCACCTCCCCTCTACCTTAACCCCCCCTTCTCTCTGCCTTAACCTCCCCCTCCCCCTAGGGTTTTTTTTGACCCACTTTTATGACTGGTGACCATTTTATAACTTGTTTAACCAAGACAGAGCTGTTTTTCTACCAGTTTTATCTTCTTTTATTTCCTTCCTTTGATGCTTTTTTTCTCCATGGTTTTAATGGTAAGCTCTTACCTGGGGTTTTTATGGGGAAAAAGTAGGACATGTGGCCTCTTTTAATGCAAACAGCTCCAGTGCTTTCCAGCAACCACTCCCTGTCGGTCGGGGACCTCAGCAAACAGGCCTCGCTCCTTTTGAGGATCCCCACCCCCTTGGGGACACTAACATTGGATTTGAACAACAAAAAAGCCACATCTCCAGCCACCAAAGGACAAGAACAAACAACAAAAGGTCTCTCCTCACCATACCACCGCAAACCTGGGGTAAGCTCATTTTTTACCCCACCACCACCTTGACCCCTGCCCCCAGCATTGTGCTCTTTTACTCATACCTTCATTTTACAGAGCTGCTGCTTTGACTTATTTGATGGTTTTATGCTTTATGGTATTCTTTGTCTTGGTATTTTACATTGGTTTTGGTCACCATGTTTAACCATGGTTCCAGGTTTGGGCCCTTGTCTCACCCAGACGGAGACATGTACACACACACACACACGCACACATGCACCCACGCACACGTACACACATGCACACAACACATGCACGCACACAGAGACACCCAGCTCCCAACATTCAAAGCCCACCGCCACTCACACACATCACTAAAACATACTTCAAGATAATACAAGCAGTACACCACCAAAATATCATTTCACACACCATCACCACCAACACACCACCAGCAGGGATGCTCAGACAGGTGGGTAAGCTAGCCGAGTTCATCAAACCTGCATGCCCTAACCCAACTACAGCCAACAGGGTCAAGCAGAACACGGACAACTGGCTGAAGCAGAAGCTGGTCATTTTAAATGAACATTACCAAACTGTTTTAACCACCCTCCTTCCCACAGGCCTTCCTTTTGAGGAGGTGGGCCCGCACCCGGTATAAACACCGGTTCTGGCCCACCACCCTCCCTCAGACATACAAACATCTTACCACTGCCGTCCCTGATCTCTCCTCACCACCTCCTAGACCCCCTAACCCTCTCACCACCCTCCATCCCCCCCTCCCCAGGCCCCGCACTCGCCCTCCTCCTCCTCCATCCTCCTGCCAGATTCCCCCTCTCCTACGCTCCCACCACCCTGCCCACTCCCCCCTCCCCCTGCCCCCCCTACCCAACCCCACTCCCCTCCTCCCCCTACTCCCCAGCCCCACTCCCCCTACCCACCCCAGCCCTATACCCCCCCACCCTACCATCTCCCACACTCGCCCCACACTCCCCAGCTACCGTATGAGGAGCCCACCACCCGGATTGGCCCCCAGAGCACCCAGGGAGAGGAGTCGTCTTGTTAACACACTGACGATCCCCCCCACGGCCAGACCTACACCACTGGCCAATTATGGCTCCGGGAGGGCAACTCCCGGGGGGGAACAGACACGAGCTCTATCTCCTCCTCCCCCAACCCCGGTCACAACCCCTCCCCCCCCTTTCCTCCCCCCCTTCCCCTGCTCAACCAAAGGCGTGGGTTAGGGCCTTGCCGACTGGGGGCCTGGATGCCGATAGTATACTATCTGTGGAGGATTTTCACCCCTCATCCCCACTACTCCCAATAAGGCCCCTGGTAATAATACCCCCCAGGTACCCTCCTCCACCCCGGCGCCTGGGCCCCCGGCTGGCAGAATAGTCCACGTAGAGGCCCAGGTCCTCAATACGGTCACCCACTCACTCCGTAGTCCACTGTCGTCCCAGCGCTCGCCCACCACGAGCCCAGAGACAGCACCACCGGCACCTACATACACCCACCTGAAAGTACATCAACTCAGCCACATAGTCTCTTCAGTTTCCTCCTCAATAGAAGCTATAGACACAGACACCAGTCCACCCCAAACTCACTCTGTTTCCCGTCCTGCAGGCTCATCCAAGCAGCGGGCCCCACCACAGACCCGGACTGGTGTAGGTACAGCGGAGAGACCCAAGCAGGTGGCTAAGGTGATGATGGGTCAAAGCAAAGGGAAATGTCCCACACAGCAATCCCAATCTGAAGCCACCTCTAACAACAGGTCTCCTCCACTGGCCAGCCAGTCCGTTAGCACACCTTCACAACACATTATACAGCAGAGACTCCACCACGCTCTTAATTCGGCCACTTTAAGTCCCCGCACCCTCACTCCCGAGCGCAGACGGCCGAGTGTAACCACCGACCCCAAGCCTCGACCGAATAAGACGACATTCAACATCAACAGACACGATCCTACGAGGTATAAAGTCAGGGATTGGACTATTGATTCCATCAAACCCGTAGTGATCATCGGTGACTCAAACCTGAGTCGGATCCCTCCCACACACACATAGACGTCCAAATCGACAGTTATCCCGGTGCCAACTGCTTCCATATTGCACAGATCCTCCAAAAAAGCCCCATTAACCTGGACACTAAGATTGTGGTGCTCTCTCTGGGCATCAACAACATGGGGCAGGGGCGAGAGACGGCAGTGGGCCAGCTTCAGGCACTTCACTGTAGAGCCACAGAAACATACCCGCGGGCCACAATCTATGTCCCCATCATCAATTATTCACATCACACCAGGATACACTCAAACACTTTAATGCATACATCACTTTAAAATACAACACATTATTTGAAATTCACCACCACTCATTTCACACCCAGACCGACAATATACACTGGACACCACAAACTGCAACAGACACATTAGACAACTGGTTAGCACAGTTAAAATAGATAAGGGGGCTAAGTCCCAGCAGGGACACCCCCTTCACCAAGATTCAAACATCCTCAACCTATCCACCCTGTTCCACCTCCCCCACACCGAAGCTCAGCTGCTGGAGAGGGGCCTTAGTTTTATTCCCACCCCCCAGGTCTCTGAGAAACAAAAGTTTCTCAGAGACATTTACAAATACAACCGGTCCCTCAAACTTATTGAATTTTTCCACCACTGTCCCGGTGGACCCATTCCACCTTTTCAGGGGCCGTCTGGCTGGGAACCACCGGCGGGCGCCTTGTCGGAAAACCTCACCACACTCCTCCATAACAATAAACACATAGCCATACATAACCACTCAACCAACACCTTAGATACACCCAACATTACTAAACAAGAACATACAGCACTGAGACACCTGGGTAAATACAAACACATAGCCCTACATAACCACTCAACCAACACCTTAGATACACCCAACATTACTAAACAAGAACATACAGCACTGAGACACCTGGGTAAATACAAACACATAGCCCTACATAACCACTCAACCAACACCTTAGATACACCCAACATTACTAAACAAGAACATACAGCACTGAGACACCTGGGTAAATACAAACACATAGCCCTACATAACCACTCAACCAACACCTTAGATACACCCAACATTACTAAACAAGAACATACAGCACTGAGACACCTGGGTAAATACAAACACATAGCCCTACATAACCACTCAACCAACACCTTAGATACACCCAACATTACTAAACAAGAACATACAGCACTGAGACACCTGGGTAAATACAAACACATAGCCCTACATAACCACTCAACCAACACCTTAGATACACCCAACATTACTAAACAAGAACATACAGCACTGAGACACCTGGGTAAATACAAACACATAGCCCTACATAACCACTCAACCAACACCTTAGATACACCCAACATTACTAAACAAGAACATACAGCACTGAGACACCTGGGTAAATACAAACACATAGCCCTACATAACCACTCAACCAACACCTTAGATACACCCAACATTACTAAACAAGAACATACAGCACTGAGACACCTGGGTAAATACAAACACATAGTTATTAAACCCGCCGACAAAGGCTCCAAAATAGTCATCTTAGATACACAACAATATCTCTTAGAAGCACACACACAGTTAGCCAACACATCACATTACAGACCCATACAGGAATCGCTCCAATTGGCTACACAACAGCAAATTCACAGCATATTTACTGATCTACATAGACTTAAATACATTTCACATAGACAGAAAATCTACTTAGACGGCCCAGACACACCACGTGAACGCCTGTTCTACCTCCTGCCCAAAACCCACAAGGCGCCCGAGTCCTGGACGGTCCCTTTCTTGGTGCCGCCGGGACGTCCCATCATCTCCCACTGTGGTAGAGTCCTCCCCAGCAGCTGAGTTCATCAAACACTACCTCAGTCCCCTCTCCCGCAGACACCCCAGTTCCATCAAGGACACATATCATTTCATCCAGACAATAAACAGGACACGGGTTTCCACACATGCCTTTTTATTCACCATTGATATAGATTCACTGTACACCAACATGGACATAGATTCTGGCCTGCGTCACCCAGATCCCGACAGGCCCGACAGTCACCTGTTAGAATTACTCACCATCAGCCTGCGCAGGAATGACTTTGTCTTTAATGACAAGCATTAGCTCCAGACGCACGGCACAGCAATGGGCAAAAAGTTTGCACCCAGCTATGCCAACATCTACATGGCGGACTTTGAGCATACTGCTCTAAAGAAATGCCCATTGCTGCCACAGGTGTACTGTCGCTTCCTGGACGACATCTTCAGGGTCTGGCCACATAGTTTAGATCACTTCCTGCAATTCATACACATACTGAATACACACCATCCCACAATTAAGGTTAAGTACACACAACACGCACAACACATAGACTTTCTGGACACAACCGTATTCTTCCCACACATAAATGCACCACACACAGTCCTTTACACAAAAGTATATTTCAAACCCACGGACACACACGCACTCCTACACAAAACTAGTTTCCACCCCAAGCACACATTGGCGGGTATAATTAAATCCCAAATCATACGGTTTCACAGACTCTGCACAGAGGAGACGGACATGCACGGGGCCATCAGGACCCTCTTCCGGGTCCTGAGGGCCAGGGGGTACACAAGGCGCTTTCTGTGGTCCATCAAGTCCAGCACACTGGCAGAACTGGTGCCTCACGCCTCCATAGGGGACCCCACACCACCGGGGTCTCACGACTCTGCTAGTGGGGGCCAATCACCCGCCGCCTCCCCCCACCCTAATCCTAACCCCCCGCCCTCCCGTGCGCCTCATCCCAACCACTCACCACCCACTACGTCTCACCATAACCATCTTTCATCCACAGCGGTACATTCTAGCCAGCTCTCGGTCACCACGTCTCACCACAACCGTACGTCACCTACTGCGTCTCCATTAACCCACCTGGGGCCTCTGCTAGGGACCCCCTCCATCTCCCTAACCCTAACCATAACCACCTTCCCTCCTCTACGCCTCACCTTAACCGGCCCCCCTCCCACACTGGGGGGGCGGACACAGCGTCCGTCCCCCACCACGGGCCGGTGGAGGCGGGGCTTCCACTAGGAGGGCCTGGTTCCCTGAGTCAGGTTATCTTCCCCAACAGGTTTCCTGAGGGGACCCCTGACATCAGGAGAGGAGTTGATCGGGGACCCCAGTCACACACACAAATCATACCACTCATCAGCACATTCACACAAAACATCTTACACATACACTCCAAACTGAAACACGCTTTCACTCGCGCACAACACAACAATCACACACTCCAAAACCACAAAATAATATCGGCCTACCGTAAGAACCCTATCCTGCAGGATATCCTTCTCCACGGAAATCAGAAGCGCCCCCTCTCCACACCAAGGCCACTTTAGGCAGCTGGCGGTCATCCTGAACCGGCACGCCTCCACCTCCAGCCCTATCCCGCAAAACATCACCATACACAATAAAAACATAATATATGCCATCACCTGCTCAGATTGCCATAATATATACATTGGAGAAACCAAACCCACCATATTAGTTAGACTCAAACAACATTTCTACACAATACACATAGGCACACTCAACACTCACCTCGTACAACACTTCCAACAACATCCGGTCACCTCACTACTCATCACTGGGCTGGAGATGAAGACGTGCTGGTCGGACAGACAGAGGAAGGCAGCGGAACACAGATGGATCAAAAGATTAAAAACACTTACCCCCTTGGGCCTTAACATGAGGGAGTAGGGGCCACGCTGGGGCGGGGCCCTGGGCGCTGGGACGTCCTGGGTCGCCTCCTTTGGGGGTTCCCTGCATGGCGTCGGGCCAAATATGTATATATGATGTTGCATGCATTTCTCATGTTTATAGCACTTACCCATATTCCATGGGCACACGGTTTTATTGAGGCTTTGGACCTCTTTTATTGTCATTTATCTTATTTTAGTCCGCTGGAGCTTTTAATTCTGGGATGATTGTATGAATCTGAATGGTTACATGGTTTTCAAGACATTCTCTATTTTATACATTTGTGTTTATTCATTCATTTATTTATTATTCATGGCTTTAAATATTTATTACTTATATTCTTTAATGATTTTTTATCCATTTTCTTATTCCAATTTTATCACCCTGCACTTATTTATCTTTAATGGGTTTTCTAATATTGATGCTTCTCATCATTATTTTACCAAGCACTTATTTTTTACTTTCCCCTTTTTTGTGTGTGTGTGTGTTCATAACTATGCCTTTTTCCATATACTATTTATGTGTGATCAGCATGTATTATTTATAGAGGTGTGCAGAGTTTTATTAAAGTTGCGCCTGCATTTTTATCCATGAGCTCTTTACATTTGCAGTGTGCTCCTTTACAATTTATGATTATTTATTACTGTTAATATTATTATCATGTTTGTGTGTGTGTGTGTGTGTGTCGTGTGTGTGTGTGTGTGTGTGCTGTGTATGTGTGTGTGTGTGTGTTGTATAGTGTGTGTGTGTGTGTTTGTGTAAAGTGTGTGTGTGTGTGTGTGTTGTGTGTGTGTGTGTGGGGGTTTATATTGTATATGTATTCATATGTATGTATGTATGTGTATATATGTGTGTGTATGTGTATATATATACATATATATGTATATGCACACACATCCATAATAATGATAATAATATTAACAGTAATAAATAATCATAAATTGTAAAGGAGCACACTGCAAATGTAAAGAGCTCATGGATAAAAATGCAGGCGCAACTTTAATAAAACTCTGCACACCTCTATAAATAATACATGCTGATCACACATAAATAGTATATGGAAAAAGGCATAGTTATGAACACACACACACACACAAAAAAGGGGAAAGTAAAAAATAAGTGCTTGGTAAAATAATGATGAGAAGCATCAATATTAGAAAACCCATTAAAGATAAATAAGTGCAGGGTGATAAAATTGGAATAAGAAAATGGATAAAAAATCATTAAAGAATATAAGTAATAAAATATAAATCCATGAATAATAAATAAATGAATGAATAAACACAAATGTATAAAATAGAGAATGTCTTGAAAACCATGTAACCATTCAGATTCATACAATCATCCCAGAATTAAAAGCTCCAGCGGACTAAAATAAGATAAATGAATGACAATAAAAGAGGTCCAAAGCCTCAATAAAACCGTGTGCCCATGGAATATGGGTAAGTGCTATAAACATGAGAAATGCATGCAACATCATATATACATATTTGGCCCGACGCCATGCAGGGAACCCCCAAAGGAGGCGACCCAGGACGTCCCAGCGCCCAGGGCCCCGCCCCAGCGTGGCCCCTACTCCCTCATGTTAAGGCCCAAGGGGGTAAGTGTTTTTCATTTTTTGATCCATCTGTGTTCCGCTGCCTTCCTCTGTCTGTCCGACCAGCACGCCTTCATCTCCAGCCCAGTGATGAGTAGTGAGGTGACCGATGTTGTTGGAAGTGTTGTACGAGGTGAGTGTTGAGTGTGCCTATGTGTATTGTGTAGAAATGTTGTTTGAGTCTAACTAATATGGTGGGTTTGGTTTCTCCAATGTATATATTATGGCAATCTGAGCAGGTGATGGCATATATTATGTTTTTATTGTGTATGGTGATGTTTTGCGGGATAGGGCTGGAGGTGGAGGCGTGCCGGTTCAGGATGACCGCCAGCTGCCTAAAGTGGCCTTGGTGTGGAGAGGGGGCGCTTCTGATTTCCGTGGAGAAGGATATCCTGCAGGATAGGGTTCTTACGGTAGGCCGATATTATTTTGTGGTTTTGGAGTGTGTGATTGTTGTGTTGTGCGCGAGTGAAAGCGTGTTTCAGTTTGGAGTGTATGTGTAAGATGTTTTGTGTGAATGTGCTGATGAGTGGTATGATTTGTGTGTGTGACTGGGGTCCCCGATCAACTCCTCTCCTGATGTCAGGGGTCCCCTCAGGAAACCTGTTGGGGAAGATAACCTGACTCAGGGAACCAGGCCCTCCTAGTGGAAGCCCCGCCTCCACCGGCCCGTGGTGGGGGACGGACGCTGTGTCCGCCCCCCCAGTGTGGGAGGGGGGCCGGTTAAGGTGAGGCGTAGAGGAGGGAAGGTGGTTATGGTTAGGGTTAGGGAGATGGAGGGGGTCCCTAGCAGAGGCCCCAGGTGGGTTAATGGGAGACGCAGTAGGTGACGTACGGTTGTGGTGAGACGTGGTGACCGAGAGCTGGCTAGAATGTACCGCTGTGGATGAAAGATGGTTATGGTGAGACGTAGTGGGTGGTGAGTGGTTGGGATGAGGCGCACGGGGGGGCGGGGGGTTAGGATTAGGGTGGGGGGAGGCGGCGGGTGATTGGCCCCCACTAGCAGAGTCGTGAGACCCCGGTGGTGTGGGGTCCCCTATGGAGGCGTGAGGCACCAGTTCTGCCAGTGTGCTGGACTTGATGGACCACAGAAAGCGCCTTGTGTACCCCCTGGCCCTCAGGACCCGGAAGAGGGTCCTGATGGCCCCGTGCATGTCCGTCTCCTCTGTGCAGAGTCTGTGAAACCGTATGATTTGGGATTTAATTATACCCGCCAATGTGTGCTTGGGGTGGAAACTACTTTTGTGTAGGAGTGCGTGTGTGTCCGTGGGTTTGAAATATACTTTTGTGTAAAGGACTGTGTGTGGTGCATTTATGTGTGGGAAGAATACGGTTGTGTCCAGAAAGTCTATGTGTTGTGCGTGTTGTGTGTACTTAACCTTAATTGTGGGATGGTGTGTATTCAGTATGTGTATGAATTGCAGGAAGTGATCTAAACTATGCGGCCAGACCCTGAAGATGTCGTCCAGGAAGCGACAGTACACCTGTGGCAGCAATGGGCATTTCTTTAGAGCAGTATGCTCAAAGTCCGCCATGTAGATGTTGGCATAGCTGGGTGCAAACTTTTTGCCCATTGCTGTGCCGTGCGTCTGGAGGTAATGCTTGTCATTAAAGACAAAGTCATTCCTGCGCAGGCTGATGGTGAGTAATTCTAACAGGTGACTGTCGGGCCTGTCGGGATCTGGGTGACGCAGGCCAGAATCTATGTCCATGTTGGTGTACAGTGAATCTATATCAATGGTGAATAAAAAGGCATGTGTGGAAACCCGTGTCCTGTTTATTGTCTGGATGAAATGATATGTGTCCTTGATGGAACTGGGGTGTCTGCGGGAGAGGGGACTGAGGTAGTGTTTGATGAACTCAGCTGCTGGGGAGGACTCTACCACAGTGGGAGATGATGGGACGTCCCGGCGGCACCAAGAAAGGGACCGTCCAGGACTCGGGCGCCTTGTGGGTTTTGGGCAGGAGGTAGAACAGGCGTTCACGTGGTGTGTCTGGGCCGTCTAAGTAGATTTTCTGTCTATGTGAAATGTATTTAAGTCTATGTAGATCAGTAAATATGCTGTGAATTTGCTGTTGTGTAGCCAATTGGAGCGCTTCCTGTATGGGTCTGTAATGTAATGTGTTGGCTAACTGTGTGTGTGCTTCTAAGAGATATTGTTGTGTATCTAAGATGACTATTTTGGAGCCTTTGTCGGCGGGTTTAATAACTATGTGTTTGTATTTACCCAGGTGTCTCAGTGCTGTATGTTCTTGTTTAGTAATGTTGGGTGTATCTAAGGTGTTGGTTGAGTGGTTATGTAGGGCTATGTGTTTGTATTTACCCAGGTGTCTCAGTGCTGTATGTTCTTGTTTAGTAATGTTGGGTGTATCTAAGGTGTTGGTTGAGTGGTTATGTAGGGCTATGTGTTTGTATTTACCCAGGTGTCTCAGTGCTGTATGTTCTTGTTTAGTAATGTTGGGTGTATCTAAGGTGTTGGTTGAGTGGTTATGTAGGGCTATGTGTTTGTATTTACCCAGGTGTCTCAGTGCTGTATGTTCTTGTTTAGTAATGTTGGGTGTATCTAAGGTGTTGGTTGAGTGGTTATGTAGGGCTATGTGTTTGTATTTACCCAGGTGTCTCAGTGCTGTATGTTCTTGTTTAGTAATGTTGGGTGTATCTAAGGTGTTGGTTGAGTGGTTATGTAGGGCTATGTGTTTGTATTTACCCAGGTGTCTCAGTGCTGTATGTTCTTGTTTAGTAATGTTGGGTGTATCTAAGGTGTTGGTTGAGTGGTTATGTAGGGCTATGTGTTTGTATTTACCCAGGTGTCTCAGTGCTGTATGTTCTTGTTTAGTAATGTTGGGTGTATCTAAGGTGTTGGTTGAGTGGTTATGTAGGGCTATGTGTTTGTATTTACCCAGGTGTCTCAGTGCTGTATGTTCTTGTTTAGTAATGTTGGGTGTATCTAAGGTGTTGGTTGAGTGGTTATGTAGGGCTATGTGTTTATTGTTATGGAGGAGTGTGGTGAGGTTTTCCGACAAGGCGCCCGCCGGTGGTTCCCAGCCAGACGGCCCCTGAAAAGGTGGAATGGGTCCACCGGGACAGTGGTGGAAAAAATTCAATAAGTTTGAGGGACCGGTTGTATTTGTAAATGTCTCTGAGGTTTCTCAGAGACCTGGGGGGTGGGATAAAACTAAGGCCCCTCTCCAGCAGCTGAGCTTCGGTGTGGGTGAGGTGGAACAGGGTGGATAGGTTGAGGATGTTTGAATCTTGGTGAAGGGGGTGTCCCTGCTGGGACTTAGCCCCCTTATCTATTTTAACTGTGCTAACCAGTTGTCTAATGTGTCTGTTGCAGTTTGTGGTGTCCAGTGTATATTGTCGGTCTGGGTGTGAAATGAGTGGTGGTGAATTTCAAATAATGTGTTGTATTTTAAAGTGATGTATGCATTAAAGTGTTTGAGTGTATCCTGGTGTGATGTGAATAATTGATGATGGGGACATAGATTGTGGCCCGCGGGTATGTTTCTGTGGCTCTACAGTGAAGTGCCTGAAGCTGGCCCACTGCCGTCTCTCGCCCCTGCCCCATGTTGTTGATGACCAGAGAGAGCACCACAATCTTAGTGTCCAGGTTAATGGGGCTTTGTTGGAGGATCTGTGCAATATGGAAGCAGTTGGCACCGGGATAACTGTCCATTTGGAAGTCTATGTGTGTGTGGGGAGGGATCCGACTCAGGTTTGAGTCACCGATGATCACTACGGGTTTGATGGAATCAATAGTCCAATCCCTGACTTATACCTCGTAGGATCGTGTCTGTTGATGTTGAATGTCGTCTTATTCGGTCGAGGCTTGGGGTCGGTGGTTACACTCGGCGTCTGCGCTCGGGAGTGAGGGTGCGGGGACTTAAAGTGGCCGAATTAAGAGCGTGGTGGAGTCTCTGCTGTATAATGTGTTGTGAAGGTGTGCTAACGGACTGGCTGGCCAGTGGAGGAGACCTGTTGTTAGAGGTGGCTTCAGATTGGGATTGCTGTGTGGGACATTTCCCTTTGCTTTGACCCATCATCACCTTAGACCTGCTTGGGTCTCTCCGCTGTACCTACACCAGTCCGGGTCTGTGGTGGGGCCCGCTGCTTGGATGAGCCTGCAGGACGGGAAACAGAGTGAGTTTGGGGTGGACTGGTGTCTGTGTCTATAGCTTCTATTGAGGAGGAAACTGAAGAGACTATGTGGCTGAGTTGATGTACTTTCAGGTGGGTGTATGTAGGTGCCGGTGGTGCTGTCTCTGGGCTCGTGGTGGGCGAGCGCAGACCACGACAGTGGACTACGGAGTGAGTGGGTGACCGTATTGAGGACCTGGGCCTCTACGTGGACTATTCTGCCAGCCGGGGGCCCAGGCGCCGGGGTGGAGGAGGGTACCTGGGGGGTATTATTACCAGGGGCCTTATTGGGAGTAGTGGGGATGAGGGGTGAAAATCCTCCACAGATAGTATACTATCGGCATCCAGGCCCCCAGTCGGCAAGGCCCTAACCCACGCCTTTGGTTGAGCAGGGGAAGGGGGGGAGGAAAGGGGGGGAGGGGTTGTGACCGGGGTTGGGGGAGGAGATAGAGCTCGTGTCTGTTCCCCCCCCGGGAGTTGCCCTCCCGGAGCCATAATTGGCCAGTGGTGTAGGTCTGGCCGTGGGGGGGATCGTCAGTGTGTTAACAAGACGACTCCTCTCCCTGGGTGCTCTGGGGGCCAATCCGGGTGGTGGGCTCCTCATACGGTAGCTGGGGAGTGTGGGACGAGTGTGGGAGATGGTAGGGTGGGGGGGTATAGGGCTGGGGTGGGTAGGGGGAGTGGGCCTGGGGAGTAGGGGGAGGAGGGGAGTGGGGTTGGGTAGGGGGGGCAGGGGGAGGGGGAGTGGGCAGGGTGGTGGGAGCGTAGGAGAGGGGGAATCTGGCAGGAGGATGGAGGAGGAGGAGGGCGAGTGCGGGGCCTGGGGAGGGGGGGATGGAGGGTGGTGAGAGGGTTAGGGGGTCTAGGAGGTGGTGAGGAGAGATCAGGGACGGCAGTGGTAAGATGTTTGTATGTCTGAGGGAGGGTGGTGGGCCAGAACCGGTGTTTATACCGGGTGCGGGCCCACCTCCTCAAAAGGAAGGCCTGTGGGAAGGAGGGTGGTTAAAACAGTTTGGTAATGTTCATTTAAAATGACCAGCTTCTGCTTCAGCCAGTTGTCCGTGTTCTGCTTGACCCTGTTGGCTGTAGTTGGGTTAGGGCATGCAGGTTTGATGAACTCGGCTAGCTTACCCACCTGTCTGAGCATCCCTGCTGGTGGTGTGTTGGTGGTGATGGCGTGTGAAATGATATTTTGGTGGTGTACTGCTTGTATTATCTTGAAGTATGTTTTAGTGATGTGTGTGAGTGGCGGTGGGCTTTGAATGTTGGGAGCTGGGTGTCTCTGTGTGCGTGCATGTGTTGTGTGCATGTGTGTGTGTGTGTACGTGTGCGGCATGTGTGCGTGTGTGTGTGTACATGTCTCCGTCTGGGTGAGACAAGGGCCCAAACCTGGAACCATGGTTAAACATGGTGACCAAAACCAATGTAAAATACCAAGACAAAGAATACCATAAAGCATAAAACCATAAAATAAGTCAAAGCAGCAGCTCTGTAAAATGAAGGTATGAGTAAAAGAGCACAATGCTGGGGGCAGGGGTCAAGGTGGTGGTGGGGTAAAAAATGAGCTTACCCCAGGTTTGCGGTGGTATGGTGAGGAGAGACCTTTTGTTGTTTGTTCTTGTCCTTTGGTGGCTGGAGATGTGGCTTTTTTGTTGTTCAAATCCAATGTTAGTGTCCCCAAGGGGGTGGGGATCCTCAAAAGGAGCGAGGCCTGTTTGCTGAGGTCCCCGACCGACAGGGAGTGGTTGCTGGAAAGCACTGGAGCTGTTTGCATTAAAAGAGGCCACATGTCCTACTTTTTCCCCATAAAAACCCCAGGTAAGAGCTTACCATTAAAACCATGGAGAAAAAAAGCATCAAAGGAAGGAAATAAAAGAAGATAAAACTGGTAGAAAAACAGCTCTGTCTTGGTTAAACAAGTTATAAAATGGTCACCAGTCATAAAAGTGGGTCAAAAAAAACCCTAGGGGGAGGGGGAGGTTAAGGCAGAGAGAAGGGGGGTTAAGGTAGAGGGGAGGTGAGGGTAGTGGGGAGGTTAAGATTAAGGTAGAGGTAGTTATGGTAGATGGGAGGTTAAGGTAGAGGGAGAGGGTGGAGAGGGGGGTTTAAGGTGAGGGTGGGGGGAGAGGAGAGGTTAGGATTAAGGTAGAGGTTACGGTTAGGGTAGATGAGAGGGGGGAGGTTAGGGTAGGGGGAGGTTAAGGTAGAGGGGGGTAGGGGGGAGAGGGGAAGTTAAGCTGAGGGTAGGAGGAAGAGGGGAGGTGAGGGTAGTGGGGAGGTTACGATTAAGGTAGAGGTGGTTATGGTTAGGGTATATGGGAGGGGGGAGGTTAAGGTAGAGGGTAGGGGAGAGAGGGGAGTTTAAGATGAGGGTGGGGGGAGAGGGTGGAGGGGAGGTAAAGATTAAGGTAGAGGTTACGGTTAGAGTAGATGGGAGGGGGAGGTTAGGGTAGGGGGAGGATAAGGTAAGGGTAGAGGTAGGGGGAGGTTAGGGTAGGGGGAGGTTAAGGTAGTTAAGGTAGATTAAGGTAGAAGGTTAAGGTAATAGGTTAAGGTAATATTAAGGTAGAAAAAGGTTAAGGTAGAGAGAATTAGGTAGAAGGGTATTAAGGTAGAGGGGAATAAGGTATAGTAGTAAGGTTAAGTTTAGTAGAGGTTAAGGTTAGAGAATATTGTATAATGCTAATATATACGTGTATTAGTCAACTCATTATGGACATTTAACTTACCTCACAACATGCTGAAAAAAGCAACACAACAAGGTAGGAGAAGTTTCTATTAGAAAACTCCATTAGTATACATTTGAACATTTTTGCACACATTGAAACATTTTGGGGAAGCCTTGTCCATTGTCCAGTCCAATTTTGAAACCAATTAGAGCGGTATATTGTGAAAGCAGCCCATGTATTCAACCATCTCACCCTAACTCTTTCCCTAACACTGAACCCTAACTCCTTGAAGGACAAGGAGCCTCCCACTGTGGGAAGGAAACCTTGATGGAACACAACATATGGTGACAAAGTCAAGTTGTGTGAGTGTGTAGGCCATGAATCCAGTCCAGCGATGACCTCAGCTCTGATGAAGCGCTGTTTGTTGGTCACTGAAATGTTTGCAAATTGTTCACTTTAAGACTGTATTTGTCTAAGCAGTGTCAGGTAATCAATAATGAACACAATATCCATGTTATCTTAGCATGGACATTGACCTGCAGGACTTGAGCTGTTCAGAGATACAGGTGTGATACAGCTGTGGTGTGTCTGCCCAGACTCAACACAGTATTTCAACCGCGCCTTACAAAGATGGATGACACATTTTCTCATTATTCAAAGATCCAACATTCAGTTCTTCAGCAGACACTCGTATCCAAAGAAACCTAGTGAATTCAGATGCATTACATGTAGTCTGAGAACTTGGGGGTGGAACCCAGTACCATGTGATAGAGAGCCCAACACCCCATCCTGCCCTGTACGAGGACCACCAGTACCACATTCAGCTCTCTCTCCTCAGTGGTTTTCCTTTAGAGTCGGGTGTCACTCGCCCACAAGGACGTCCTTCACCAGGCAGGTCCTCCAGCACGGTCTGCCATCAGCTTCCTCTGCCACGCCTTCCTGGTGGTAACAGTGCTAGTTGGGACTCAATGTCCGCTCACAACAACCGAGGTAGTGTGATGGTCTGGTAACTCAGTGGTAGTGTGATGGTCTGGTAATCAGTGGTAGTGTGATGGTCTGGTATCAGTGGTAGTTGTGATGGTCTGGTAATCAGTGGTAGTGTGATGGTCTGGTAATCAGTGGTAGTGTGATGGTCTGGTATCAGTGGTAGTGTGATGGTCTGGTATCGTCTGGTAATGTGATGGTCTGGTATCGGTGGTAACCAACAGTGATGTTTGTCTGGTATCGGTGGTAGTGTGATCTGGTAACCAACAGTGGTAGTGTGATGGTCTGGTATCAGTGGTAGTGTGATGGTCTGGTAATCAGTGGTAGTGTGATGGTCTGGTAACAACAGTGGTAGTGTGATGGTCTTTGGTATCAGTGGTAGTGTGATGGTCTGGTATCAGTGGTTTGTGATGGTCTGGTAACACACAGCAGTAGTTTGTCTGGTAACAGTGGTAGCTGGTGTTTGGTCTGGTAACACAAGCAGTGGTTTGAATGGTGTGGTAACGTTGGTCGTTTACGGTCATGTCTGACATGGTAAACAATCAGTTTATGCAAACTTCCAGTAATACTTGTTGGCAGTAGATTCATGGTCTCAGATGGCTCCTCCATCAGCTCTCCTCAGCCAAGGATTCCTGGTCTTAACAAACACAGTGGTAGTAGTTGAGCCAATATTTATTCTTTGGACGCCTCGTTTAAATCATTCTAGTGCTGGCTGGAGTGTAAAAGAGGAATGGAAGATTCATTTGATATTTTAAACTTGCACTAAGAAACATGCACACTCTTGTTATTCAGGAAAACAGTCAAACATTGTGTGAATTCAACAGGTTGTCAAATGACGTAGAAAAAAGGTTGAGGTTGGTATTAACCTTCCAAAGACTTAAGCAGTCACATCGTAGGCCTCGTGTTGTTCCTGGTCATCAGCTTCATCTATTCACAATCCACTTTAAATCAGTATACAAATAAAAACCGTCTCCCACCTCAGCCGACAGACTCACTATCATTTGTTCAAATAAACCATACAACTTGTAGAACTTGTGCAGCAGTAGCACAGACTCTGTAGCCTTCACATTTAGGGGTTAGAGAGTCTAAATAAAACGTATTAACCCAGGGACTGTTTTCTCTAAATCAGCCACCATAAGTAACAGATTTAAGAACAAAAACACTTCAGTAGCAGTGAGTGTGATAATCACTTTAGAGCTGGGCTTCATTCGCCCCGACCGGGACGTCCTTCGTCAGGCAGGACCTCCAGCACGGCTCCACCATCAGCTCCCCTCCGCCACGGCGTCCCGGTCTGCTATCAAACAGCGCTAGTTGGGTCTAACATCTGCTAACAAACCTGGGGATGGAAACATTTGCAAAGGGGTAGCGAATATCCAACTTCCTTAAGTTTCCAAGTTGACTTATTGAGAAATGTATAACTGTGAAATTAACTGAGAAATGTGTAACTATGGTAGTAGTAGTAGCAGCAATAGGAGCAAAAATAGCTCACGTGACTTAGATGACCCAAAATATTACCTCAAATCACAGCTTAGGAAGAATTCACAGTGAAAATTCACAAACTAAAAACTAATAAATCTCCCTCTACAATCGTTTACAAAAACTAAAAAGAACCTCCGGGCATTTAGCATTTCAGAACAGCTTGGTGATGGTTACCCTCTGGTCCTCAGCCTCTGGTCCACCCTGGTGCCTCATGCCTGGTCCAGGGGGATCTGGTTACCCTCTCTGGTCCACCCTGGTGCCCCATGCCTGGTCCAGGGGATCTGGTTACCCCTCTGGTCCACCCTGGTGCCCCATGCCTGGTCCAGGGGATCTGGTTACCCTCCGGTCCACCCTGGTCCAGGGGATCCTGTAAAGTCAGACAGCATCTTTGTAAACACGTTTACACAGAGGTCTTGTTTTGTACAATATGTACATGTAATTAAATCTCAGAAGACGACGTGCTATAACATATTAGCTGTGCTATAACTTATTAGCTTTATTTATTAACTAGAGACATACAGGTTGGCCGTCTTCAGGAAGGCAAACTTCCACACACCGAGTCAAGGTACTGAACCAATCACAATCAAGCATATTCACATCCAATAAATCATTGTAACTCCATAATCATTAACAGTGATGTCAACACACGGTAACAAATATATTCTATGAATATCACAACAGCAAGTTCAATTACACTATGGAATGCCACTAACACTAGTGAGCCTGGTTCAACGCTTCCTCGACCACATCTACCTCCCGACCACTCTGCATAGATCACTTTGAGAAGGTCATATAACGTTACAGAAAAGAATGGGTAAATACGGTAGGTATCAATGTGAAACCGTCCATATCAAACGCTCACCTGCGTGGTTGGATTGACATCTTGTGCGTCATACAGGTTCAGGATAGCAAGGACTGGAGCTGCCCCCACTGTTAACACAAAACAATCATCCATTTAATAACTAGACATCACACGCTGGAATCACATGGGAACAACAATTACCAAACACAGGAAGTGATGCAGCAATTTATAAATCCTTTCCTATAAAAACCTGTCCTGCCTCATTTTCCAAGTCAATGAGTGTACGCAAAAGATGTAGTATGTCTGAATGTGTCACTACTCTTCAATGAGCTTTACATCATGGCCTCACCAAGAATAAACTGAAAACCAATACAATAGTCAGGGTGCTTAAGAGGAACAACTGTTCTTAGTTTGCTTATGTTATGTGGGATTTCATCTACAGCCGCAGTTTTATGGTAGCATTTGCGCAACAATTAAACTTATTTGACTCTTCTGAACAGCTATTCCATTAGTTTTTACACAAATAAGCACGTTTACATTGAACCCTTCCTTTTATTTCTGAAGTCTAGTAGAGACAACACAGAGAAGACAGAATTTATTCAGCCCAAGCACTGAAACTGAAAGTGCATTGACCTCACCGTTATGGAGTCCTTTTTAGCCCAGTGGGGAGACGGCAGCGAGGGATGGAGCTGGGTGTGGAGGCAGACACCTTGTGACACAAACTACAGTTACAATTTCAGCTCTGTAGGGTTAGGGTGAGGGTTTAACTGGGCCAATCACAGCCCAGATATTTAAAACACTAGCAGTATCAATAGTAATATAATAGTAAAATGATACTTAGCCATATTCAGCTGCTGGCTTGTTGTAGATCAAAGGAGCCGCACTATGGAAATGCCAAATTGTAATTAAAATGTTGCAGCCTTAAACGATCTCTGCATCATATACGCGACTCGAAAATGTTTACGCAACAACACAGTGTCAGTTGTAGAGAGCAATCATCAAAGTAGTTTTGCGGGATTTAATAAAAATGTTATGTTTCATTATGAGTGCACTACCTAAAGCACAATAAAGTGATCAAATATTGCAGATGGTTACTGATAGAAATAGGGAACCGCCAGATGACCTAATTAGGTACGCTTGTTAGTGATGAGGTTACGCAAATGTCAATCCTGAACATACTGCCAGATGCCCTACCAGGTGAATCAACATCCACAACTCATACACAGTACTGCAGCATTAGAGGTTCACAAACTGCATATTTCTAACTACTAACCTTGGCAGAAAGCCCAAAACAGTCATACTGGAATCCTAACGTTCCAGTACAAACCAGCAATACATAACCAGCACCTCACCTTGAGCTGAACGACGATGAAGATCTTGTGGTCCTTTGATCATCTTCGCATTTCAAAATACAGCCAACAGACTTACCTTGAGGCGATCTAGTAGTTTGATGCTGTTGGTATATGTACAAATAATTTTGACTAAACAGTTCCCCCATCTAACTAATTAACTACTACCAATAAACAAGGTTCACCAGCGTACAAAAAAATCTAACTGATCTGATGCTTTTTGTCCACTTCCTTGCTACTCTCAAAAACATTGCATTCAAATTGCATGAGTGTTGCCTTATTGATCTGGGTGTGGTCTGAGTGGCCCGAGATGCATGCTAGGACACTGTGCTATCTTAAGTCTACAGTTCTGTAGATGTTCCCCCTCAGAAATAACCAAGTGTTCATAAGGCTGTCGTCACATCAGTTACATGAACAGGAACATCCGTCAGGACCGTGACAGGGACTGCCCAAGGAGAAATGCCAAGGGTAGGATGTGAGGGCTCGAACACTTAGCGACTAGAATACAACCTAACTCTTACAGTAGAGAACCATTGAGCACATTTCAATGTTCCTCTTCATAGATCTTGAAGCCCCAGTTAGGGTTTCTTTACGTCCACATCTGAAGAACAACACACCTGCAGCTTGAAGAGGACCCTAGTTGGGATGTTTCCAAGATGGTTTCTGATTCAAGGGGACCCATCTCCCAGGTCCAGCTAGCCTCGTCCAATACATTACAATTCAGCCAGCGAAAGACTTGCGTCTCAGCACAGGAGTACAGAAGATCCACAGGTCATGGCAGCCATCGATCATGTCGGGGGTAGGAAGGGCAGCCACGTCGCAGACTGTCAAGCTTGAATAACCATTTACAAAAATGTTCTGGTACATTTTCATCTTCTCAGTTGGTTTCCTGTCCATTCTGTCCATTCAGAATGCCATTAGTCCATCATCCATTGTTCCTAGTATCCATTGTTCCTTTCCATTGTTTGCATAATTCAGTCACACTGCAATCCAATCTGCATGACACTCAAGTCATCCTATCCAGTGTGTAGGAGGTGGAATAGAAAGCCAGATGCTGGATCGCTCCAGGCTCTTGATGTATACTGGATTGCAAAGGCAAATCGTTGATTTGGGCCACAGACTTAAGTCATCCAGAAACGTCGTCCCAAAAGATACTCAAGGATGTTTTAAATGGAGTAGCGTCGTACTGTAGCTGAAAATTCTAAAGATAAAAATGTAGCGATAAAACACACCACCACATTAAACCAACCTGTTAAAATATTCAGGGATCAGCCCACATCCCATGTCAAGACGCTCACACATAGTATGCTGTCAGGTCGATCCCTGGCCATCCTTACATGTAATACCCCATGCCAGGTACAACACTGGCCATGCTCACATGAAGAACCCTATGCCAGGTTGAAAGCTGGCCACGCTCACATGAAGTACCTATGCCAGGTCAAACACTGGCCACACTCACATGAAGTACCCTATGCCAGGTCAAACACTGGCCACGCTCACATGAAGTACCTATGCCATGTCAAAAGCTGGCCACACTCACATGAAGTACCCTATGCCAGGTTGAAAGC